>JAQGCC010000036.1:0-75527 GCA_034698905.1 Xestoiulus laeticollis | reverse complement strand
TGCGGTGTGAATTAACACGAAAAAGTTTTCTTGATCCACATCAGTTGATCTACATCAACGTTGGTGGGAAGAAGGTCCAAGTATTTAAAACTTGACAAACCATATGTTGTTCAACTTGTTCAAAATGAAGTCGTTATTAACTTAATTCAATGTGCATAAGATATGAGATTCTGTTCTGACTTGACAGTTAAAAGACTATTTAAACTGGATTTTCGTAACATTTTATGCTAATTTTTCGCATTTTTTCTTGAAAATGTTGTGGGTGAAAAGATATATCACCCACAACACTCATATATGGTTCCTGCAGCCACAGTATGCTGCAGCCCCTGGAGAGGAGCTAGGTAAAGGTTTCCTGGCGAAGATATCAAGTTACCCAAAGAAAATTCATGAGTGAGTTTGGTTTCTGCCAAGTTTATTAAATCCAGTTTGTTTTCAATGTAATTTGTAAAAAAATGTCAATTTTTTCAAATTTTTTCAAATTTGAAATTCGTAAAACCAGTTCATAGATGGCGTTATTAGATAACGGCGCTTTAACAAATGGACTCAGTAATCGGCATGGCATTTTTAAACCCGTGTAATGACTGTAATCAAACTTGTCTGTAAACTTTTTAAAGTTTTCTTTTAATTTCTGTAAATTATAAAATGACGACTTCAACTGCCAACCTACAGGCGATTATTGATAAACTAGGTAAGGATGCTTTGTAATCTATTTCTATTTCTAGTGATATTCGAAGTGGATTGATTTCACACTTCAAATATTTTGTTATGCAATTTGAGTTCACAGGATGCTAGAACAGTTTACAACGAATAATTATGGTTTGCTAAAATAGAAACTTACTGCTGTTTTCGATATATGGTTGGGCGAATCTGCGTATGGTGCTATATATGCAGTGCCGTTCTCTAACACAACACTAGAAAATAACTGTAAACGAGACCTATAGAATTCTTCTTCTGGCAATATCCAAAATGCCATCTGTTCTACACGTAGAATGTGATTGTCCATTTCTATGCATGCTCTAAAATTCTATTTACCTCACAACAATTCAATACACAATTGATAATATACATCACAGCAACATCATGCCAAGCATACAGGATGGTAACAATTTGAAGCTTGTGTTCTTTTAAATTAATACAGCAGCCTGATAAAACGTGTATTATGAAACTTCGATCTTGACTTCATTAACCAAATAGGGGCTTAATTATTTGAATGCTGAGCTGTTCTCTGGTTGCTGCATTGATCAATACATACAGGACCGACTCGCAAGACTTATGATTGGGCACATCACAGGTGTGCATCTCCGAGCAGGGTGGCTTAGCGCTATATGCTAACTGCTTTCCAATCAAGAGACCGTGGTTCGATTCCCAGGTCGGTTATCCAGGTTGTGGTTTCCACAATGTGTAAAAATTTACCAGCTGCATGTATGTAGCTTAGACTTAACTGGTAACTATAATGCCTCATAATTTGTTCTTCCCAACTTGTTTACTCTCTTTCTCAATCAGCATGAGGCCGATATTCAAAGGATTGCTAAATTATAATGCAAATGTGTGTAAGCTTAATTTTTTTTAAAGCATTACTTGGTCTTACATGACATTAAATGAGCATAGTAGGTCTCTATAGGAATCGATCTTTAGTTTCAAATTTTGAAAGTATCTTATTATTTTTTTCTTCTCTTATTTTTAGTGCATCCACTTGAAGAAATTCGGTTGCGTTCATTGAACAGTTTATTTCTTAAACTTCAAATCGGTATTATTAAAGATGAAGACTTGATTAAAGAAAAACAGATATTTGTGAATCTCCTAGAATGGTTCAATTTTTCAAATGTTACGAAACAAGAAGATGTCTTAAATCTACTGCTTCGTCTGTCAAAGGTAGAATATTATTTCTTAACATTATTTTGTCTATTGTTTCATATCATATCAAATTCTAGAATTACAATTTGGAGGTTGTGCTTTTAGCATTATAAATTGTATGTTAATAGACATGTGCAACACAAAAGTTACTTCATGCTTCCTTCTAAAAAGTTGAGTTTAAATTGGTAAGAGCGTACATTGTGCTTTTCATTTTCAGCATCCTGTTGCACTTGACCATTTAGTTAGCCTCGGAACTGTGAAGTTTCTTTCTGACTTGAGAGAGAATCAAAATGAGCAAATACAACAAATTATTGATAAATTATTGGAAAGTCTTTTTTTACTGCCTGACATTAATGCAGAAAATGCACCAATTGAAGTTTATCTGGATTCACGAAAACCTCGGGATTCGAATACCTTATCTGGTAAAACGATAACAATTGTTTCAGCTAACTTGTGTTATGTCGTTCCTTTACTTAATATTAATTATATTGTTCCATGGTAGGTGTTAAAAATGAAACAATTCACAGAGGAAATGAAGAAACATTATTTGATAGACTTTTGAATGAAAATAGGAATGCAAGCACAGTTTCAAGGCATGGTAACTCAAGTAAATATTTGTAATATGATTATTTTTTTTATTTGACTTATCCTTTTCAATTCGTTTTTAATTACTGCATCATAATTTAAAATGTCTTTCTGAATATCATTTTGTATATTGATTACTTTTGCTAGGTCGTGAATATTCAGGTTTTAAA
Source organism: Xestoiulus laeticollis (assembly GCA_034698905.1). Taxonomy (NCBI): domain Eukaryota; kingdom Metazoa; phylum Arthropoda; class Diplopoda; order Julida; family Julidae; genus Xestoiulus; species Xestoiulus laeticollis. The sequence continues at coordinate 72,918 of JAQGCC010000036.1, read as the reverse complement.
CTGTTGTCACTAAAGTGGATTGACGTATCTGCCACTGATTTGCGCGTCTTGACATCAACAAATGAGTAAATTAGTCTTTACGTGTGCCTTAAAATCAAACTTGATTTCAGGACCATTTGACAGATTTTCATTTCATAAACTTTCAGATCTCTCCAATCAAATGACTATAAATCAGTGAGCAAGTCTTGCAATTTCTTGAACGATGTTCTTTTCAGGGATTTTCCATCTGAAATATTTCTGCAACATTCACAGATAGTTAAGGTAGAAGCTAGAATTCACATGTATTCAATCCAAAAAGTTTCTCCTAACTTTCATTTCTACAGAGTATTTTTTCATGTTTTTTTAGAGCTTGCTCCATCTATTGAATTATTCCTCAAAAAATTCCACTCACTTGCCGTTGAAAGCAGTTAACTGTTTACTTAGCCTCACTAAGTCATTAATCGTTCAAATAAATAGTTGTCGAGATGCTGCTCTATTCAATTTCAAGCAAGGTAAGTTAACAGTTAATGAAGATTGACTCAAAATGTCAGATAACATTTCAATTTTATAACGATCGTGCTATTTTGCCATCTGTTATTTCATACTTTAAAGGTCCAACGCTTCAAACTTCAGACGAAGCGAGTACACGCAGCTCAGAATCACTGGATTCCAGACCTTCGGTTATTGGCGAGAGCAGCGTAAGAAATCAGGGTGACGGTCAAGATGGTGATATTTCTCCGTAAGTTTGAATATACAAAAATATTCTGTGTGCATTATAAGTGTCGCACTCAGTTCTTAGACATAGAATATTTACAAGTTGTAAAGATCCAAGATCTTGGGATGACTGTTCAACTTAAATTCAAGTCTATTTCTTCAGAAAGGTTAAATTATATTCGTACAGGCACTCACTAAATTTAGTTGGCACATCACAATACTTTTATCCACTTTAACTATTTATTTTCCTTTGAAAATATCCTCAGCAAACATTAATTCAGTAGATAAATTTAAATTATCAACCAGAACTCTCAAATCCACAATCAGAACTCTTTTTAAATTCAAAATTTGCCCATGCCCAAATTGAAAAATGCACATGTCAATAAAAAGGCACAAGCAAAAAAATTAATGCACATGCAACAATACAAATACCAAATAAATTAAATACAGGGTGTCTCGACAACAATAAGTGTGTGTTGAAATATTCGGCATGCACGGCATACTAAACACATTTTATTTGCCTTTAAGAAACAGCATACCTAATCGGCGTGATTCAGTACAACAGAACAATGCTCTAGTCACAGATCAACACTCAAATGAGATTGGCATTCCACAGTATTGCACAACTATATTTTCACACAGCTCTTCATTGCTAAAATCATCAAATCCACAGGTAAACTAAATATTCCTTCATTTGTGATGGATTTAGACCACAATATTTTAATCCTCTATTATATCCTTAATTGATATGGAGTTTTTGCTCTGTTACTCGGGTGATTTGCAGGTTCTTACTGCGGTTTTAGAATTGCTCAGCATCAATTGTGATCTATTAAATATGGTTATCGACCCGTGCATATGGAACGATCCAAGCAACATAGCGGAAGACATGGTAAGATATGCGTCTGTGGTAGGCCCATTGTTTCTAGTAGACAGCCGAGAAAAGCAGGCTTCAGTGCCTATACATAATCTTTATTTTTGATAGAAGCAAAAGCTGTTCACATGCTACGATACATTAGCTTCGGCCGTTATGGACCATTATAACAAGTGCCTGGAATCGCTGCATGTAGAGTCGAACATTAAAACTCATAGAGTTTCGGTATCATGTATAGCTGCAGTATTGGCTAGACTTTTGGAAACTAGCCTCCCGAGTCGAAAGGTAATATAGTTTTTCTAATATTAATAGAATCTTATATCGAATAGAAAAATGATGCGCATCTCTGATTTGTTTAGATATCCCACATCAACATTCCAGAGTCATGTCTGTTGTTTTTTCCTCTCTTCATTACGGATTTTGTTTTCGAAAAATCCCATCCTGAGCTCCATTCGCTGTTTTTAAGTTATTGTCGCGCATCAAACCCAAATATTTGTCTTGCGTACCAGAGTGTTGCCGACATATCCAAGGCATTGGAATGTGCTGTTCAGTGTACAAATCTGGTTGGTGAGACTTTTGCTTTCAGATTGAATCTAGTTTCTAAAATCTAATCCGCTGAAAACTATTTCTTTTTTATTTCTAGGTTATGAAGGATTCCAACTCAAACACGTTTTTTTCATTAGCACTTGATGCATTGCCTTGCCTTCATTATTTCCATTATTTCGAATTTATAGACTCGTTTATCCTTCGATTCTCGGAAACGTAAGTTAAAATTCATGTGCTATAACTAATCTGGGCCAAACTAAAACTGGGTTCGTGCAGCATTTTGAAAAATATAGAATTACATTGCTTTGTCTATTTTAATTATTTAAATCCAGCTGCACTGAAGACAATTTTGATCGTGACACTATTCACGTGGGATCTTTAGTGTTTTGTAAATTATTGGCCTATCCCGAGCCTGAAGTTAGAAAGAAATCCTACGAGCAATGCCTACAGCTATTAAAGGTAGATTATTAGTAATTAGTAATTATTTTCTACTCTACCGAGGATGACAATGTCCAGCGAATGTCAAATGTCCTTTGTTACTTTTTTAATTTTCGTTTTAGGACTCTATAGGGTTTCAAAAGCCTAATTCTTCTTCTACGAGAAGGGAACATGTCAATTTTCTGCTTGAGTTCAACATCCTGGAACAAATTATTTTATTTGGCTTGGAAGACGCCAATAAGGATGTATGTATAATAGATATCCACGAGTATTGTTAATAAATGGTGACATTGGGTTGTTTAATTGATTAATGGAATATAGCAATTCCTCAATTTTTAGGTAGCATCAACATCAAAAGAATTGATTTTAATGCTTCTGCATGGTAGAATGTTGATGAAACCTGAAACGTGGAACACTATGTTAGATCTTCTAGAGCCAATGTTACATGTTTTGCAAGTATGTCCAGGTTGAATGTTTTTGTTGCAAAATTACCATTTTGTCATATTTGCTATATTTTTGAAACCGAGTTTCATTTTGGATTTATCGCAGGCATACACGGATAATAAATCTCCTTTGGGCATCGCTTTATTTCACTTGATCGACACAGACAATTCCTATTGGCCAAGCCTGACTGTGCTCAGAGCAAACATCAGGTTGTTGTTTTCTAAAGATGAAAGGTAGATCAATTCCATTTATCATTGACATTACCAGTTCAATAAAAAAAAGTTAACTAGATATTAAAGATTTGGTGTATTTGTGTTAAAGGTTAAGAATGCAAGTGATTCCTCGCATTGCTTGGTTTCTTGCAAAAGAAGATTGTGCAATTTATAAGCATCCATCATTGTCTCAATTTGATGCATCTTCGTTGGCTAATATCTTCATGAATGCAGAAGAACTAGATGTTCCTAACAGCCAACTGGGAAACCCTTACAGTCACGTAAATGCTACTTTCATTATTCTGCTCACGGTAAAGCTACGAATACACATTTTATTCCTAATGTTTTTTTGTTTTAGAATATAGCTAAATTACTCGAAACATTTGAGTCCCAAGAAGAAACTCTTTATATGAGAAAAGCAGCTGGCCAGCAATTAGTATTTTTGATAAATGGTGAGAAAAATTAACTAACCCACTTTAATTTTATGTTTTTACTTAATTTTATATCCTAAAATGCATTACATTGTATCATTGTCTTAGATTCCAGCTTGTTTCAACAATTTAAACATATTACAACATACAATAACATCTTTCACGTTTTGAGCAGCTGTCTTACAAGTAACGAGCCTGCAGCACGCCTACCACCAAATGTAATTATACATAGTCCTCCCTTTTGGATATCGAGTACTTTAAAACATTTTTCTAAAACGTAAAATTATTTCAGACTGTAGAGCTAATTCCAATTATAATTGAGATTATTTACGGGTGCCTGACGATGGATGCATCATTTGAGCAATTGTTAGATTTGAATGAATCTGTATTTTATACACTGTTGCGCAGTAAGTAAATTATGTTTCCAAATAATGTTACAATTAAAATTGTACAACATTGTTTCCCTTTTTTTTTACTATATCGTATAGCTTTATTACTTTTAAAAACGGATAAGTCAACCATTCGCCGTGTACAGATTATTATGGCATGTTTAATATTTCGTCGCGGTTGTGATATACGAAAAGAAAATGGAGGAGTTGTCATAAGCATTTCATCGCCTGCAATTATTGAAAGGTAAAACTTTTTTCATTTTTGAATGATGGCCTCAAAGATGCTGTTTTTGAAATTTTAAATAGGCTCGTGTTTGCATGTCTTGCTTTACTAGGTTCGTCCTTCCATGTGCAGAGGAAAGCATTGAAACTATCAGTAACCATGTTCTTAAATTGCCATCCATCCAATTTGATGATGCCCGAATAATGCAGTTATTCGATACTTATTTGAAGTTTTCGTGGAACAATGCTTTTGCTGGTGGTTGGAATAAACTTGTTAAATTGGATCCCATTCCAGATCTTGAAAGGTAGGAATATGCCATTTTACATTTATGGATTTCATTATAATTTTATTATAATAGCAATATCTCTTTGGAAACACCGAAAATAGAATTGATACATGTTAGTATAGTATATATAGAAAAAGATGGGTTCAACAAATTGAAGATTGATACCCAGCGAGGGTTGTAGATATTTCTTACAGGATAATGCAAAGTACAAATTACTCGAAATGTTGCGTAGCAGAACTCAATTTAACAAAACCAATCAAATATATTCAAGTTATTTTTAATTTGTAGGTTTGCCTTCACTGATCTGGAAAAACGTTTAATTAAAACAACTTGCGAACTTTTGGATCCATCCTCTTCAATTCAAGAAATTACAAATGCAACATCGCACAAACCTGTGCTTTTAGGCATAAAATCCCTTTCTTGGCAGCTGCTTGCCGATTGCATAAAAAACAATGGATCTACTAAATCGATTAACTCGGAAATGTTACAACAAGCATTCTCAAGGTATTTTGATAGCTCTGTGCAAGATTTTGGATGCATAGAATTGAAAGGAAATATCAACCTTCATTGTTTTCTTATTTAGATTTCTAACTGCACCACCTAAGTCAAATGCTGACAAAACACTTTTAAAAACCCTGCTGCAGTTTTTCACCTTGATTTTAAATTGGAGTCACTCATTAAGTGAGGATACGGTAGAATGGATGTACAGTTTGATCAGCTTAAAAAATGGAGCATTTCTAAGCCTTTTGCAAAAGCCAATTGATCTGTCTTCTAATGAAACCAATGAGGACGATCTCTCATCTTATAGGCAATGGCAATTATTTTTTTTGGCTATTATCATTTTCTTTGGATTTTCTCATTCTAATATCATGATTCTTTCATTAGCCCTCTTCTCAAGGAGCTGTTAACTTTTCTCATTATTTTGTTATCGAAAACTCCATATGATGAGCACCACATTTATTCTTCATCGGTAAAAATGGCTTTGTCAAACATGATTAAGTTCATATTAAAACATATGAATTTGGCCCAGGCTCCACAATACTACAATTTGGCATCGCTAGAAGCTGTTTTGCAATGTCTAGTTCACATCACAGTCAGGTAAACTTGTTTTGAACTTTAAATCTTAGGATACATTTGCCAGGCATTGCCTCATCCATATTTCACCATTTTCCCATAATATTTCTTGTCAATCACGTAGACCTGGATTTAGTCGAAGAACTTCCAGCGATACTGGGTTACAGACTTGCCAAGAGCTCACCACATTACTAATGGAAGTTGTTTCTAATTTCCACCTTTATCGGGATGGTACCAATCATACCTTTATGGGACGAGGCATTACTCTCAGTGCAGCAATTTGTCTTAATCAAGTTGCTGCTGAAAGTCAATCTTTATCAGGAAATAAAGTAAGTTTGACATTAAAATCACTTTGTCAATTTAGTCTTCTTGCTTCCTTTCATTTCTTTGTTTAGCGCTTTTGCATTTATCTTCAGTAAATGGCTTGATTTCTCTGTTGTTTTTTCACTTACAAGCAATGGATTACCCATACTGGATTGGTTTACAAGCCACACAATGGGGCTCATGGTCTGGGGTGGTTGATTCCTTTGTGGACGCATTCTGATCCTCAAGTAAGCAATACACTTCACATTTTATTTATATGGGTACAATTCACATAGCAGCGCTTTTATCAGTAGTTCTTTCTCGTTTGGCTTTTAAAACTAGGTTCGAGCTTCAAGTTTGAGCTTCATAGTTTCTTTAACAAACTCAAACGAAGGATGTCAAATTGTGTTGTCCTACACTCATCAAGTCTCTGAAGGACTTATAGGAGTTGCCTTGAATTTTTTGCTCGATCATTTTGAGGCTAGCATCGTTCGCGAACAGGTATAAGCGTATATAGGTTTTGAATTACAGCAAAATCTGTGAATAGCGCACAGCATTGGGACCGAACCATTAGTGGCGCTTCTTGGAGGAAAAGTGCTATTTGCAGGTTCAGTTGATTCTGTAAATTTAATTGATCCGTGCAGATTGTGAGGGATCGCTACTTCAGGTAGTGCACTAAATAGAGGGACGCTAGGTACAGGTTTTGCTGTATTTAAAGAAAAAAATATGTAAAATGCAAATGCATATATTTTTAAAATATAAATAATTTATCTGAAATCAAAGAATTGCATTATGTATAATGCTTTATTAATGTTACTTTATGATAATTGTCATTGCAAAAATTATATCAATATTAATGATAACTAATTCAAATATTCAGCTAGGTTCCTAATGTATTGTTTTTCCCGATCAGGCTTCTCTGATTTTGGTGAATCTGACTTCTCACCTAATGAATGATGAAATTAATTCGATCGAAGACACGTCTTGGCATAAATTTATCACTTTTTTCACAGAAATGCAGGAAAGTGTGGGGATTATGGTTTCTAAAATTATTTTTTGTAACTATTAAAGCTTGTTTTAATTTTAATGTAATTTCTTTATAATTAGGTTCCACTGATTGGGACAGCTGCACTGATTACATTACTTCATCGTAGCAGCTTTATGCATGAAATGGCTACACTTTTTGAGAATTTTTATGCTCATCCAAGTCTGATGTTTTATGTTGTTTCTCAGAACATCCAGCATGATTCTCCACATTTTTCTTCTTGCAATTCTCTGACTTCGTTTGGTAATTTAATTCTTTGATATTGATATACTGTGTTCGTTTTTCTTATAGAATATATTAAGCTTTGCTTTTTTATTTAAATTAGATTTTGGAATGAATCGCAGTTTGATCATTCCATTTTATCACACTGAGCATGTATCTCAACCATGCACTCTTGTAGGAAGCCATGAGGTTAGCAAATTTATCATTTATTATTGATTAAAATCTAATGATATCATGTATATTGAGTTGCAAGCCCAATTTGGAAAATTTTGAAATAATTGAAATAACGTTGTACGATTTCATGCCTGCATTTGTGTTGGGAATAAATTAAAAACTAGGAAGATATAAATTCAAAATTTATTCTTGGGATATTTTTTGCGTCTTTGGTGGTAATTGTTCTAAAATCAAATAATGAGCTAACATATTTCACTGATTGTTGATTTCAGTGTAAATTAGAGATTGAAATTTGTATATCATACCTCAATGAAATGTTTTTCTTTTTCATTAAAACAGACACAATCAGTGATCAGCAATCAGTGTGATTCACTTCCAAGGTTTCAAAATGGTGCCACTTCTAATTCTGCAGCAGCTGGAGTTATCACATCAGCTTTGGCAACACCTTCATTGGTTTCTAGCGTTTGCCTTTTACTGAAAAATCTTTTAATTGTGGCACCTCAAGATACTGTAATATCTTTACGAAACGAAAGGATTTTTGAGCATCTCATCAGGTATAATTTCTGTATTGCTATTTTTAATTATTTGCAATGGGTAATTTTTCTTTGTGCATAACCACGTATTAGTTGTTTTTATTTCAATATTTGTTAATTGAAGAATTCTCAATGAGGCCAAATGCATCATCGATAAAAATGGTTCATTATCGAATTATAAACTGTCCAATGTATTGGATTTAATGGACATGATGACAGACGTGATGGAGTTGTTGATCACTTGTTGCCAGACTGATCCCTGCATTAAAGTTAAACTTTCACAAAACAAATCAATTTTAAGCATTTTATTTGGCTGTTTAACTACGTCATCTCTTGGTAATACTTATTTTCTTATAATCTATTTTAACTTGCAATATAAAACTAATAATATATAGGTCAATTTATATACTTGGATTTTTCGTTTTTAGTATCGCGTTCAAAACAAGAAAAGCTATGGAACTGTATTTATGCACTTTTGACCTTTGTTTCGTTGGGGATATGCGAAAATGATAATGATGCTTCTCTGCTTGGCACCTGTATCAATGAGCACTTACATATATTAGTTGGTTAGTAAAAATGTGATTTAGTAATTCTTTTTCAAGTTACAAAAATAAATGCCATTGATACTTTTAAATAGAAAATCTGGAAGATGTGTTGCAGTCAAGATCTGATCAACAGACAAGATCGGTTGCTCTGATTTGGATAACCCAGATGTTTAGTGCATTTTATAAAAAGTCAATTTCTGAAAATCAGGAAAACAAACAAGAGACCGTACTTACATTTCTTGATATAAAAGGTATATTTATTGCTAAATCTAAATTTAGTTAAATATTATACATTATTTTCAAATTTTCAAAAAATAATATTAATACCTAATTACTTAGATTCCAGAATCGGTGATACGGAAGCTGGTGCCAGAATTGCGGCTAAACTTTTAGTGTTGCATGATGCAATAATGCATAATCCAGAAAGTTTAACCGATGCAGAGGAAATGATTGCAATAATAAATGCATTGAATGCTGTCGTCATATCGTCACAATCTGCAAAAAATGCAGCTATTAAAGGTACGTTTTTGCCTCTTTTTTTTGGAAATTGTATGAAATATACACAGTAGTTTGCCGATTATATTAGAGCAGTGTTTCTCAAACTGAGATCTGCAGGGACCGCAATGGGATCCCTTAGTTGAAAATTTTGGGCTATTTGCAATTTTTTTCACTGGATGCTTCGTCCCGTGAAGGAATCCAACAATCCAATAATTGTTTGTCAAAAAATGTTTTTGTAAAATTGGCTTATTTGTTAATTGTTGTTAATTTTAAGGGGTCTGCGGGCAATCTAAGGTACTATCATGCAAGAAATCCTAGAAATGTTTGAGAAAACTGGATTAGATTTAGAGACTCAATATTTCCCCGTATGTTATTGGCTTTCTCACCTCTATTGTATTTGCTTGTTTTATTTTTAAATAGGCAAATTAATTAAAAGTGGCTTGCAGCGATTGAAGCGCATATATGCTCACATTAGTCTTCCAGTGGAAGATGCTGCTCAGGGTTTTAATTTTTCTAAAAATAGGGTTAGCATTATTTTTTTTAATAAAATATGCATTTTAATAGAATGGATTTTCAAGTATTTACCAGTCATATTTCATATATATTATGCTTGTTTTCAATTAAGGATGTCACAATTCAAGATATCATCGGTCATTTTAACCTTTTGGAAAATCTAATGCACCAATGCTATGATGCTAAAGTAAGGACCTGTACATTCATATCTTTTGTTTTCTGAAGTGTTTTCCCATAAATTTTAAATTAAATTGAAGAAACCTTTTGTTTTACACTAATTTGTTAGATTGCTGCTCATGAATTTGAATTAGTTCTGGTTGTTGTGCAATTCTGGAGTTTAACAGTCACGGAGAGAGTAAAAATGTTACCTGCAGTCCTGTCTTTACTATGCACTTACATTGCGCATTGTCCGCCTGGTAAATAACGAATAAGTAGATGTTCAAATTAAATGTTGGGTAAAAATAATGTTACAATTGGCTTGAAATTTAATGTTGCTTTTTTGTAATACTGTTCGTGGATATTTTGAAATAACATGCATTATACTGCAGCTGCAAATAATGGCCATGTTTTTTTCTCTATAGTGGTAAAGTCATTAGGATATTCTGTGCCGTCATCTAATCTTGGTCAAAGAGGTGTTCCCGGAACAGCAACGCTGTTACACAAAATAATAACGTTGTGCCGCCACGAGCTAACCCATAGGCCAAAAAACGTCAGTAATGAAATCCTCGATCTGTGTTTTACATTATTGGCAACTTCAAGTTTCGGTCATGCTTGCAGGATTATTATAGTCAAGGTAAATCATTACTACATTCCGTTTAAAACAATTCATACATACGATGCATTGGTTCAAGCTAATTTTAATCCGAATTTTTTTGACCAAAACTTTCACCACCCCTGAACAATAGCAACACTCGGATAATATTAAAATACCACTAAACATCTCAAAACACTATTCTGGGAATAAACAGTAAAAAAAGTTTTAATAGTATAGTATATTGGGAATATTTGTAAAAAAATTGGTAGAAATAAAATGCAATCATTGACGTTTAATTTATATTTTAGCTGTTGTGCATTTCAAATGATTGCAATAAATGCCTGTATTATTTTATGATTGGTTTTCTGTACTTTAATTGCAGAGCAAGTTATTACAACGTTTCTCAATTGAAGGGATACAGAAAATCAAGAAAGGTCTTCACACTGTAGGAATCACTCATCTTTGGCTTAAATTATTCATTAATTTATCATTCAGACCAGAAGGACAAGAAGCGATCCTTAATTTGCCAGGTAATTAAGATTGATTTATCAGAATCTTGACATGATTTAACACCAAATAGAATTATACAAACTTTTGTACAAATTTTATTAGGTGCCTTTGTTACTCCTTTTGAATTTCATTTTATTATTTTTGATTTTTTAAAGTAAAGTATCATTTTACATTTTTGTTTGTTTGTTTAATTTTTTAATAATTTAATATTGTGTGTGATATATATTTTAAATAAAATTTCAAATCGACAGGTAACACTTGTTTTGGCATTGTTTCAAAAGTCTTTAAAACCTATTTGAGTTTGGAAGGAGTCCTTGACTTTATTCTTTAAATTACTATCTCACGAATTTATTTTGGCGCTATTTTTTGGTTTTTCGTAGAAAGTCTATCTAAAAAAAAATTAAATTTAAATCGATGGATTCAGACAACCTTGAGACATCACTAAATGGTTTTGTATTTTCAGATATATTTGATAGCCTTCTTATTCTTGCAAATAAGGGGAATTTGAGTGAGAAAGAAGCGTCCTTGTTAATTATCCGCAACTTGTGCTTTCTGTCTTCTGGAAAAGCAAAGCTGCTAAATTCAGGTATTTACAGTTTTTTATAAATGAGACTCAATTTTACCATTGGATATTGGTTAGTTTAGAAAATAGAAACAAAATTATTTTAGATTTTCATATAATTTATTAACAATTTCCATTTATTATGAAGTATAATTTAGCATTTTAGGCAGATGTGAAATTTCAATTAATTGTTAGTAAAAATATAAAAATTGCATGCAAACGTTAGCAGGTATTTTTTATTAAATAGTATGTCTTAATTATTGGGACTTCTATAGAAGTCAGCTGAAAAGGTTTTTCCTTTTATAGCATCTCTAATTAGAAAGACAGATGAAATTACAACAAACATTTGCATAAACTGCCTCCCTCTTCTCCAAAAAAAAAAAAAAACTTGACATGCCTATTATTTTTTTTATGTTAGTGATGAAAGATTGTAATTATTAACATCCCTAACCGTTTTTTTTTTTACATATGTATCCTGTTTTCTTATGGTCTTGCCAGACATACCATAGAAAAGTTGTGTCAATGCCCAAATAATGAATAGAATGAGCAAGGACCTAATCTTTGAGGCCAACGTTGCTAATTTCAAGTGCATGAATTTTTTCTAGCCGAAATAATAAACATCCTTACCTCATGTGCCATAAACGGCTGTCAACAGATGCAGGCGCTAGCAGCATCGGCCATTTGGGAATTATTGGCCAATAGCCAAAGGGTATGTTAGCCTTGTTAAAAACCTTATATTTCCAGTTTTAATTAAGCAATTTTTTTCAAATTTGTATGTTTAGATGTATGGTTTCCTCCTTTATGTAAACATTTATTTTTAGATTACGTTCATGCGGAATTTCTGCTTATTTTCAGGCAAAACCCACATTCAAATCCGAGTACTTTCTTCATAGAGTTCAAGACGCGTGCGCACTATTGCTGAGTAAAGAAAATCTATCAACCAGCGAGGGCAAATCTCTGGAAATGTTACAAATGATACAGTCATCATTAGAAAAAGCATAATATTGCTAGATAGAGATGCTCAAGTATTGCTTGTATCCTTATTGTAAATATGCATATATTGCTAAATTTAGTTCACTCATTAAATTTCATTTAATTAAGATAAATTAAGATAAGACACATTACTTTTTGATAGGAAACAGAACGAGAAAGGTTGTACGATGTTAGCACATTCCTCCGAAAGCTGATAGTTTTCCTCTTATAGCCATGCATGGGTTTGAAATAGTGTAACTTGTATTGTTTTTGTTTTTATTGTCCCTAGTTTGAGCCTTGTAACGAGTTTAAAAATAGTACTGGTATATGCCAAATATACCGTAACCCCCCAACTATGTTTGATCTTGACTGAACACATGCTTGATTCAGCTGAAGTTTGATGAATGAGCACATTAAATTTGCAATTCATGCTACATAAAAAACATTGGGGAGGGGGTAATTGTTTTTTTATCTAGATATTGACTTTTAATTTTTTGTTTGCTTTATTGTAGAATTTAATTTAAAACATAGGTAAAATATTCTCTCGGCTTTGGTTTTACAAAAACAAGGAAATTTATAGACGCTTTTTTGTAACCCAAGGCAATGCAAAATTTGGCAAAACATCACGGACAAGTATTTCGAAAATACACATGAAAATTCTAATTTTGCTTTTCTGAGGTTGTCTGGAAATCTTTTTAGTTGAAGTTTATCACAAATACCCTAAAATTTAATTAGGTTAATTTCTATAATCCATCTGTGGTAAGTTGCAGTCATAAATGATTGACTTATTTATGATGGATTTGGGAAATGTGCTAGCATAAATTAGGTTTTGTAAAGAAAAGGGTTAATTGTATTGTAAATATAAAAATTTTAATTCGAAAAATATTGTAAATATTTTTAAGAAATTCTTAATTTGGCTGCTAAGGATTTTTTGTTTATGCTTACTTCTCACCGATGAAGAATTTCAAAATTTGCTTTAGAAAGAAAGTAAACGTTTCCTAAAATTGTTAGGAACAAGGTACCAGTGATGCGAACACATGTTTAATGAAGTGCTACATTAGTATATCCTGAGGAAACAAGACAGAAGGCCAGTCATCACTCAGTTTGTGTTTCATTGCACCGATGTGCTGTTGGAAGTGATGTGTTGTGGCAGACATAATTTTCTGCCAAGCTGTCTCGCATTTAAACACTCGGACGATGACCTATAAAAGCTGCAGAAGTGTTGAGCAAGTCATTCGGGAAAGGAACATCTCGTCAGCAGCACAGCATCTCACAGCGCAAGGTAAGAATTAAACATTTCCATTCACTATTCTTTAAAGTTTTTTGGAGGAGATGCCAAGGAAATTAAATTACAGTAATATTTTCCTCGCTAGTTCTAGACATTTTTACTGATAATTTTGTGCTCATCGGAATCAATTTCTCAGAAAGCTTATATGAAATTGTAATATTTGCAAAAGCACATCTTAAAACTTGGAACGAGTTATAACTTTTGTCTTTGAATGATATGTTAAATTTGAATTTCAATGTTGAAATTTAATGAAAAGTTGTAATTAAATATTTGAAAACATTTATGCATTAAAAAGTTTTTTTTTGCAATATAAATCTATAAAAATGCCATATTGCTTGATCACGTTTAAATTTTCCTTGAAACTTTTTGAAGTTTATGACTAGGCTACCTAATAAATTTGCTACTATAACTATATCCTCAATTCAAGGACATTTAAAATCACATGAAATAAGGAAAGCTTTTCTCTGCTTTTTCGCTTAATTCCTAATTATACAGGTACATGTAATATAATTGCATTTCGTGGTGTTGCAATTTACCTAAAAAGTCAAGGGCAATATCGCTTTCACTTCTAAAACAAGCAATTACCCCTTTATACCTATTGGACAATCATGAAAAAATGAGATGTGTTATCCAGTAAAAACAGAAGTTAGCCTGACTACTATTCGTCGTGCGAATTAACATAAAAACTTTGTGTATATACATGTAGTTTGTGTTTCTTTGAAAACATTAATGTATGTTGGAACATCAAGGTGATTTATTTTATGATCAACACGTAAAAGCCCAAAAAGACATTATTTGGTTTACACTATAGGATATAGTGCACATAAAGAATTGAATTACAGAACTTTGTTACATGGTAAGCATTTCTTAAGTTGTTTTTTTTCTTCGAGTTGACACAGCTGTGAATTAATTTTGTTAGCATAAAAAAAATTAATTTACAAGAATCCTCTTTTTATCGCTAACTTTTTTAAGCTTTTAACTATTTTATCCAGAAACCAAGGTCGTTGACATGAGGAACGACATAAAGTTGTTGACAACTGTTTTTTTGGTCGCCTTGATGCCAGAATGGATTGCTATGAGAAAACCAAGTATGTATACTGTATACAACAAAGACAAAAAATGAGAAGGGACTGCATGCAAGTCTCTTCCGGGATTGCAAATAACCTTATAAATTACTTCCCACATACACATGGTTTTAACTTTACTGCTCGTGTTATTGCAATAGATTTGAGGATGCTAATTTGTGCTGGTTTTGACATGAAATGGTTTAATTCTTGATTTCACTTTAGTGCCAAGGAAATACGGAAATGCTGTTCCCAGAAAAGAGTTGGAAACAGGATTTGCCAATGCAAGAAAAAAAATTGAATTATACCATAATTACTTCAGAGCTCAAGTTGACCCTCCAGCAAAAGATATGCTCGAAATGGTAAGTTCAGCTTTTTAATTAAAATTGAAATTTAAATGTATAGCAAATTCTTTAAAAAAATATTATGTGGCAAAAAAATTCCAAAGATGACTTAATAAAGTCTCAAATATTTCATATATACTGAATAATAAATTGTAGAAATGGCATGAAGGTGCAGCAAATGATGCTCAAAGATGGGCCGAGGCATGCGAACTACTTGTCCATGACAATATCACAGGACGTTGGGTTGACAGTAAATATTGATTTCTAGTGTTTATGCTTTAAATTCGGATCAGATGCAATTCTAATTTATGCTAAATTCATCTATAGATTATGGTTCCTGTGGTCAAAATATCTTCGTGGCTAATGTACAAGTGCCCTGGTTTTTTGCAATCAAAACATGGTTTCTAGAGAAACTGAATTTTACATATGAAGGCGAAAATGATCTTGGAGTTATTGGGCATTATACTCAGGTAAACATATTTCTTAATCCATTTTTGAATGAAATACATTGCAATTATACATTTAATTTATATTTTAGCATGCGCTGCATGTTTGCTAACTGCAAGGGGCAACTATCATTTGTTATACAAAGCCTCATGTTATTATTAATGATACACTTCACAGTTGGTTTGGTATAGTAGCCACGAACTTGGCTGTGGATTTCATCATTGTGCCGATAGCAAGCCTAAACCATATTACAACTATGTTTGCAACTATTGCCCCATGTAAGTACTAGACTTTGATGAAACTTGACCGTTATGAAAATATTGTATGAATAGATTCATTTTGTTGATGCTAAAAATTGACAATCAGTGGCAACTTTCCTGAGAGAATAGGAAAACCATACGAAAAAGGGACACCATGTAGTGGCTGCGAAGATTCTTGCAAATTTAAGAAACTGTGCAGTAAGTATCAGTTATATATGATTGATATCAAACTATTGCATTTTTTTTTTTAAATAAGCAAATGTTTATTAGCCAATGCATGTCCTTACGCTGATTTATGGATGAACTGCAAGGAGCTAAATGCAACGTGGCATGATTGGTTGTGTAAAGGAGAGAATGCGGAATCATGTCAGGCGACTTGTCGTTGTGGAGCTGACAAGATAAAGTGAATTTCATACATTTTTTTGTTGTAAATAGGTAATTTCATATCATGACATATGTCAACATTAACTATCATGTGTTTTAGGATAAATTTTATGATATTCTTGAACAGGTAATATTAGGGTAAATTCAATACCAAAAAAATTCCAATATGTATATCAAAACATATTGCAGCATTCTGGGTGGTGGTGGCGATTAATTCCTCTGGGGTTAACATAAGGATGCATTCACACAGAACGTCTTCGGTTCATGGCAATAGACCTAAAAACAGGAGATCTAATTCCCTCCAGACTTTTCCCCGTGAGATAAGAACATAAGAACCCTGCCTTGCAGGGAAATTCTATTGAAGTAGCTTGTTTGAGGCCTGTCATAATAGCAGAAGTCTCTCTGGGTAAAAGCACCCTAAATGTTAGTTTATAAAATGAACAATGTTAAAATTGCTTATTTTTTATTGTCTTAAATATGCAAAATGCATGTAGCATGCACATGGAAATGTATTAGATTTCTTGTTCTTGACAATTTCCTTAACCTATGGAGGTGGGTTATTATTTTAAAAATATGTACAATTCATATTAAATGTGATTTTTTAAACGGTTTACTAAGTTTTGTATGGTTCATTAATCTATTCACCTATGAAGCTATTTATCATTGAAAGCCAGTACTTGTTTTTTCCCTATGAACGGTTTCATCGCCATTTCAACTGCATTTCTATAGTCAGCTAACGGAGTTACGGTAGAAGGTGGTGGTTTTAACTTTCCCAACTGTACTATACTGTAAAGCGTTTTAAGCATTGTTCTCGTTTCTAAGGAATTCTCTTGACTTTGTAACCAGCGATGAAACCAAAATCCACGGAAGGATACATCTTTAAAGATAAGAATGGAAGTCGGCACGGTGAGCGGTTTCCGTGACATGCCTCCGTATGTCACCATGGTGCCTCCTTCTGCCATCCATCTTTGCATTTCTGTGGCGCAACTTCCCCCTGTACCATTCAGAGCAAGCCGAGGTCGTGGAACCTCTTTGAAAATGCTCGCCATTCCAGTTCTGAAATTTAAAATTTCAATAGACTTTACTGCCCATGTAAAGTATGAATTAGGCATGTCGTGTACCCTTTATTAGAAAACATTATTTAATTACCGCAAATCTTCTTCGGTGATTACATAATCTGCACCTAGTGCTCTCATGTGCTGCTTTATTTCATCAACATTGGGCCGGTCTCTGATGACGTTTATTGTCTTAAATCCAAAGTGATTGGATATTTGTACAACAGCTTGGCCCACCATGCTGTTAGCTAAATTTTGAATAACCGTATCACCTTGTTTCAATGAAACAAAATCCATAAGCAGATGATATGCAGTGCCTGGATTTAGCATGAGATTTGCAGCATGTAATATCGGCACATCATCTGGCACCTAATAACAATTTATTTGAGAATTGAATTGCACAGTACATTATAAATTATTGAATGAGCTACAACGGCTACCTTGTCAAGGATCTTTTCGCTACACACTTGATGAGTCCTCCAAGTACCAAACGTGCGTTTTACAGGAATTACTTTGTCCCCCAATTTCAACGTTTTTACATCACTGCCAATCTGTTTTAGATCTTTTAGTAAAACTTCTACCCATTTAAAAGCATAACACATTTCAAGAGACTCTGACCTGTATAACTTCTGCAACTCCTTCAAGGCCAGGCACAGCTGGTAAATCAGGTTTGATACCATAAACCCCTTGTATTGTATTGATGTCAGCAGGATGAATAGGAGCAGCTAACATTTTTAAGAGTACCTAAAATGTTTAATACAGAATTTATTGATTCTGTGTGATCAATTTTTATTAGGGCCTATTTTATGGAACTATCAGATTATATCGATGAAAATTAATTCAAACAAATGCCTCATGATTCTTTAAATCCGTTGGTAGTTTCGACTCCACAAGTTCCAGAACATCAGTGGGGTTCCCAAATTTATTAAAAGTCAGCTGAGAACTTGCAATTGTACCGCTTAATTGACGACAACATGTTTTACCCACTCGTAAGAACTTTATATGTGAAATAAACATTATTTGAAGACAAATAATTGACGATGAACAGGATTAATTAACTTGTTTTCTAGACTCTCTAGAGGACTTTCCAGCAGCCGGCACATGTCACATGTGGCTGTGCACAACGACCTCAAATTACAATGGTACCAGATGATATGTTAAATATTCCCTAAACAAAACATAGCCTTTTTTATATTTATTTTGCTTTTAATAGCCGATACATCAAATAAAAAAGATTTTGACTTAAAAATCAAATAAAGGTTATATTTTTAAATAACAATAGCTTAGTATAACAGTAATTTGTACGTTAAAAATTACAATATTGCTTCGTCAGTTATATTATGGTGTCTAGAAGTTACATTCCAAAGTAGTAGTCATAACAGCCTAAAATCCCTTTTATCTGGCATCACTTCCCGTAACCCGTTCCGTTTTGACGTTACGTCAGCGTTGTGGATGTGAGATTTGTTTTCAATTTTTAATCGGAAAACGAATTTGGAATTTAATTAAATCGCGTGGAAATAATGAAAATGTTACGTCTGTGGTTCGCGTTTAGTTTAGAATGAACTGGATATAGTTTCTGCCGTATTGTCCTGACTTGACCACGAGGTGAGTTTCTGTCATGAATTTCTATTTTTCTAGAAGGTGATGCCATTTTTTATACACTACCTACGTAAAATTGTATTGTACGTATTTGATTGAATTTTTGATACTAGGCAACCTAGTTTTAAACGTCGTTTTTCAGCCGCCACTGTATTACGTAGTCGACTTGGGAGTACCTATAAAAGCAGGAAGTAATCAAAGTAATTACTTTTTTAATTAAGTTCTGAGCATAATTGCAGGTGGTATTTCAGGAAGGCATTCTCAACAGTAGCCTACGTGATCATTTTGTTTAATACAAACCTTATTTTTAATCGTCCATACTTTTATTGTGCCTTTAACTGAAAATCATGAATCAAACAAAATATTACATGGTTGTTCTCTTCGAGATCCATAATTGACAATGGAATCTAAAGAGTAAAGAATTTAGCATGCCAACTTCGTCTTGGCCTATATATAATTCGTCATTATCTCCTCCCTAATGCACTTCCATATAGTTTTGATTGAAGTCGTTACTTCCTTCATCAGATTATATGCCGCAAATAGTGTGAAAAGTTGCTAACCAGAGATGGAATGATAAGATATAAATGTATGTTGACACTTGACAGATAATTACGTCCCAGTCTAGCTACGAGCGTATGATGCTTTTCCGTTTGATATAAATGCTGGGCATACAAAAATCTGTGCTCTCCATCCATAAATTTTTCATCAGTAATCTTTTATTCTGAAATATTATTTTCAAGCCAATATCACAACGTCACGTGAACCTATAACTTTAGGCTATAAATTCATCTTATACACAACACTGTAGTTACAAAATCTTTAATATAAGGAAATTGGAATTGAGGACAGGTTAAACATTTTTATTTTCTTTTTTTCATTTATTTCTCTTTGATATTTTGAGATATTACAACTATTACACATTGTACCACTTTCTAAGTTATTTTTTCCTTGTAGACCCTTAGTATCATTTTATCCTAACATAGTCGACTTTTACTTAAAAATCTAATAATTTCCACAACTATTATAAAAAAAATAGTTTGGCACCACAAATGTTTCAGGTAAATGATTCTATAATGATTGTTGGGCAACTGTCTCTATGCTAAAGTTAGGTTAACATCACTGATATCAGTAAAATCATGGAATCTGCATCTACGTTAGCAATTTTTAATAGTCTACTGCAAATGGTCTACATGTTGATTTCCACTTTTCTTGTAGGCCCAACAGAGAGCAGATTCGCCCCATTCGTATGGTTATCAATTTATATTTGTGCAGTAGTCTACATGTAATGTTTTTTCCAAAAAAAGAGTTTTACCATGCTTTATTGAAATGTAGCGGACCATTTGGTCCACTATTGAATGACCTTTGCATTACGAAAAAAAAAAAGGCAACACCCATTGAACTGCATCTGAGAAATACAATCGGATGCATGTTCTTGTGTATAGGTTTACCACTTCTTGGCTTCTAGATTTCCTCGGATGCTAAATTCTGCCTATAAGAAGTAACACAAATCGTTTGATGTATTTGATTTCAATACGAGTTTAAATTTAGTTTTTCTAACAATGTTATATATAATGTAAGCTCTTAAAAGATTCCATGGCCTTGATTGGCACCATATAGAAAAAGTTGAATTTCTTCATCATTGGATACGTCAATGGAATGTTTTTATTTTTCTCTTTAAAATCATATTTTTAAATATTAATAGGTAATGATAAAGTGACGTACTGCAATAGCGTCACACATTTGATTTTGGGGTCAATTCATTGGTGATGTAATTTACTTCTTCAGTCATATACGAGTACACCTGTGTGCATATCAAAGATTTTTAAACTGGTCAGTGCAAATGTAAAGACAGGGACTTTTCAACACTATCATATGCTTTCCGACCGCTGACTGGTCTTTTGACCTGGTTTTTGTTATCTATAATCTTGGAGAACAAGGTCGAAAAGGTAAAATTAAAGAAAAAGTAAGCTGTTGAATAAATTCAAGTAAAATCGTTGCCTGCTGCAAGGCTTTTAGGATATTGCAGTGCATTAAAAGAAATTAAGCAGAGAACAAAATGAATCGTAGGCCTAAACGAATTTCTACTCACACGCTTCCTCTGAAAATATAGGTAATGGACAAAATAACGGAAACGTCCTCCGTAGACAGTGTATAGGCAAGCCATAATTATCATGAAGAAATAAACAAGTTTTTTTATTTTAATGTTGTCCATTTTTCTTAAACATGTACTTTATATTCCATTGAAATTCGCCAGGATTTTGTATCATCAGGATTGGCAATATAACATTACATTGTATATCTGCTTAACATACATGTGCAGTTTAGTTTAGTATTTACAACACCATAAATCATTTTTACTTACATATCAGACGAGCGAAAGTTTAAATTCATGAATCATGAAATTGAATGAATAATGTAAAGCTCTATGTAATTTAAGCGAAAAAAACTTCACTGTGAAAAATTTGATCCAGCTAACTTACAATTTTTGTCAAATATGGTGAATACAGTAAAACCTGCTAAAGGTGACCACCCATTAAATGACCAAATTCGGTCATTGTATACATGAGGTCACTATACAGATAATTATCATGAAGGAAAACATACATGTATGCACTAGAACCATTTTAGGAAAAGTGGCCACTTTACCCAGTTTTACTGTAATTTTAAAGAAATGTTGACATCGCAGTTGACTTTGCAGTCGGCTACATGTATTTCAAAGATTTCAAACATTCTTTTTTCAATAGGAAATTAAATCTGCATGTTTATTGGAAATATATCATGCTTAACATTCAGTAGGCCTACAAATACATGCACACCGAATTATGGTCGCAATTTTTTTATGTATTTTACCTGTGTAAATTAATTTTAAACAATGCTATATGGTGAGCATTTATTGTGGACATTTTAGACTCCCATAGTCCTACATAGGCCCTACTACATTTTTTCCTAGTTGTTTTTGGTATTTTTCACATGGGCCAAAATACCGTTGATTTTCATGTCGGTTGATGATTGCTTCTACATATGGGCCGATTGTGGTGGCCTTGTTAGCTCTTGAGGTGGTCACGTCATTGCTGACCTTCCTCTCTGTCTGGCTTTCACGTCCTGCTAGCGTTCGTATCGTGTGTTCATTGCGTGATATTATTTTGACTTTAGTTTTATTTGAAGCCGTGCTCAACTGGCCTGCCTGCCACATCCCTGCTGGAGTTTTGGAGTGAGGTTGGCTGCTCTGCCATCGGTAATCTTCCCTGGAGACTTACCATCGAACTGCAAAGGATATCAATATCAAACCAATCTGTAAGTGGCCTGAACAACTTTATGTATGTAATTGGAAAATGCATGGTTTCAGTGATGTTGCCTGGTATTTAAAAGAAAAAGGACTTATGACCGATCGGGGTCGTAAAACATTTGATGCTGCAGAACTTAATTCTGAGGATATAGTGAAAGCCTTTCTAAATGTTTATTGCCCTTGGTTCTTGGGTTTATTACTAGCTGGGTGCATAATCTCTTTTTCTCAATTTCATGGAGGTTAAAAAAAAATGTTGGATAGCTACATGTACTTGTTCTACCTGTTAATTTAAAACAGGTCTACCCTTGCACTTGCTGAAGAATGTCTAAAATTGGTAGTTTGAACACCATAAAAAAGCCTAGCTGTTAGGGCTAGTTTTTGGCAAAGAATGGGCCATTGCATCTAATGCAGGTTGTGCAGTGATGGATAAATAAAGGAACAAACTAGTGCATGTACAAGTTCTTACACATGAAAATGATTTTAGAGATGCATGTTACAACTTGTCTGTGATTTAGGAACTAAATATCAAAATGCTGCGTTTACAAAACGTGCATTGTGTTGTTAAATTTCTATGTTAAGGTAAATCATAGTTTTCACACATTTGCAGGCCATGGCGAATTATGGGTTTTCTTGGTAAATAATGTCAAATGGTGTGCGTGCTGATGTCGGTTATGTGAATGAGATAGTAATTAGGGCTAAAATCAATTGACGTCAATTCATTCATTTTTGTATGCTGTACAAATCCCTGTGGTGAATTTATAAAGTAGTGACGTTTATTGTTTTTTATATACATTATTTTGGGAAATACCTTAGCTGTATGCTACCTTACTCGGTTTTTATAATAGCAAAGGTAGGCCTACAGCTTCTTTACTGGAATCACTACAGTATTATTAATATTATTAGTAAAAACAATGTTCAAGGATGTTGCAAATGAACAAACTGCTGTCATTTTTGCATTACATAAGTTTAGTTATAAGCTTGTCACAAATTGCCATCCTTTGCGTTGTTAGAAAGTAGGGCATTTAAGGTCACATGACTGCAGCTGAGGTCGGATCACAAGGCGGAAACATTTTACACCTTTTTGATGGGGAAAAAGGAGGAATGCCCCCGAAGTAAATAGAAAAAAAAAAGGTTTTTGCTGGTTTCATACCCTTGAAAAACCAAAGCAGGTTTCCCTATATCTGGCCGTCTAACCCAACCTTTATTCCTGAATGCCTACATTAAATTTTATTGTAAAAGGCTCGCTTGAGGAGTCTTTAAGATATCGTAACTTTGGGCCTGGATATTTTTTATACTGCAAAAATGTTCGTCTTTATTAATTTGTTTGTAGTTTAACTATTATATGGTAGCCTACAATACAAAACAGTTCTTACAAGTAGGCCTATTGCAAATGTGCAGTTTCTTTACAAGTGGTACCTGTATCTGAATTTACATAAACTAGTGCATGTACATTACATCAGGAGGTCAAGAAATTTCTTATGGCATGTTGCAAACATTTTTCTAATGATTTTATTTGAAAAAGCTCGATTGTGGTGATTTCACAGTGTAATTTTTGATATTATAAATTGATTAGAACTTAAGATAAACTTTTATTTAAGAATTTTCATTTTTTATTGTGAAAATGTGCAAGTAAAACAGGAATTTATTTAGTGACTACGTTTCTGATTGTGTCGTTAAGATTGATTGCAAAAATGTTTAAAAAAAAACACGAATTATTGAAAAGTTACTAATTAAAATTGAATAGTAATGATTAAGCTGGGGTGATAAGCGTTTTCCCGACATTTTAGACATCAAAGGAAACCTTGAGATTCCAATTAGAGTGTCACTCACGTATACTTATGGCTATGCATCTTAATTTAAATTGTAATGTCTGGAGACGCAGGAGTGCCTACTTTCTTTAGGAGCCTATAAATAGATTCAGATTGATGGCCTTTTTGCATTTTTGTGGTGGGAGAGCGAACAAGTTTAAAAAGCTATGAAATTCATGTGATACTACAAAGTCGCCAGGTTTCTTGCGAGCCAATCAATGACAACTTGACAAGTATTCAATTAAGTATAGACCAGACTACGTACCACAACCCTGCAAAGTCTGGCAAAAGTGGCCTACTTGAACTTTAACCATTTGCCATTTGCAGAAGAGTAACACTTTAAGGTTTGATTAATTTCTAGAGTGAACCATGGATATTTTAGCAGCAGACATGTGCAATGTCCATGTTAATGCCATCATATACATCTGACCACGCATTTATACGAATTGGACAATCTGACATGAATGCACCTGTATTGCATTCTATCCTAATATTTAGTAGCTCCTGAGTCGTTATTTGAATAACCACACAACGATATATTCGCTGATAAACTTTGATTTTTCTATGTGAGCAGGTGGCATTATGCAGGTGTTACTTTTAATGGTGCTTTTAATACGTAGACATACGATGTATGCCACGTCTTTTCGGTAAATGCACATCGTTGTTGGGAATCAATGGTAGCAGTTCGAGGACCATTCTGAATAGACTTGCTACCTTGTATGGTTTGTTGAAGGTTTTTCCAGCTCTGAATTGCCCTTGTGAATATCTTATTTGAAATTAAAAAATTAAACGCAGTTAACTATGAATTTTTAGCAAAAGTTTGACATTAATTGGAGCAATTAGTTACTTTTTTAATTGCTCTGTATGCTAACTGCTAGTTCTAATTAATTGCTAAGGTTTTTTTCTTCTCCAAGATCACTGCTTTCAGCTCTAAATAGTACAAAGCACAAGATTTAAATTTCTTTTTGCAAATCTGCCATCAAGCTGAAAGGTAGCAGCTAGCCATTATCATCGAGGTACAGAAAACGATCAATAAAGAAATGTGCGGTGGTTTCGGATGTGCTATTCCAGAAATGGGTTGTGCTAGTGTAGCGTTTGTTACGTACATTTCTCTACATTGGTGTCTGATTATCGTTCTTGTTCTTTCAGCGCAGTGATCCAACATGTCAGCTAAAGCAATCCGTGAGGCCAGTGGAAAAGCCCTGCTGAACAAATTCCTCAGTAATGTGGCTGTCAAGTGCGACTATGCTCCAGTGACCGAAAACGTCGACTGGGAGGCTTTGGCAAATGAACACCCTTGGCTGAAAACCAAGGTAGGAAATAGTGATTTTTGCAAATAAAATGGCTGCCTGGTTTAATGTTTTCCCAATAGCTCCTGATTGCAGTAGCCGAACCTTATTCGTCATTGAGTCTCGGCTCTGGCGTTAAGAGCAATTTGAAATACCCATCATGAAAAAGCCAATGAAATTTCTTTTAGAATATTTATTTATTTAAGGGATTTAACTATACAAGTAAAAGTAGGCCTATTGATGTTTGTTCAATTTGAGTTATTCAAATTGGAGAATTGCAGCTGTCATATAGGCTATAGCAGCTGTGGATGATAATATCGTGTTTATAGTAGTACCTGATATTGCCGATCTGATGTACAATTTCATTTTATTAATACATAATTCTATAACGTTTTGTCATTTAATGTGACCTTATGTGATGTGCTAGATTGCCATTTAAAATTATTTTTTCGTATATGTTTTTCTTATTCAAGTATTTAACCTTAATTAACTGTAGCTTATCTGCTCACAACCTTAAAGTAGATTTGAAATACTAATACTGTTTGACATATGAATGATGTTGGTAAATGCAGTAATTATGGTGTCTTATTTTCATGTTGCAATGTTTTTTTCACTGATTGCTATTATAGTTTTCATTTTTCAAGCTGTATTACAAAATAGCAGTGCAAAATAGATCAATGTCATTTGTGTTAAAAAGTGTAAGGTATTCGAATGTTTTTTATGGGCAAATTGATTTTTGAACAATTGAGAAGCCAAACAAGATGTTTGCATTTTTCTGGGTCTATTGTTAAACTTATTTTTTGTATGACCCATATATTTAAAAAATAGGCCATAATAGAAAGATCTGTAGGCCTAGTGATAGCATAAAATCTATTCTTCATATTATTGATTCAACTTGATAGTGTAATGTCAATATTAAGTGTTTCATGTAATTACCTGTGATTAACTGATAAAATGTAATCTGGGTTTGATAACATATAGATAACATCATATTTACGGTGACTGAAAAGTTGCACCTCATTAGGGTAAATTTTACATAAAATTAAATAGTTTTTATAATGCTCATTGATTTTTATATAGTGAAACCTGTTAAAGGTGACTACTCAAATAAATGGCAAAGTCGGTCGCTATATACAGGTGGTCACTTTACCAGGTTTTACTGTAGCTTATTTATTTAAATTTTACGATGTTCGTTAAATTTTTAAAAAAAGTTTCTGTGAAGTCTGTAGTAACTTCACTCTTGGGAAATTATTGCATTATATTCATTGCTGGTTAACATGATTGCTTGTAAATTGAATTTTACTGATGGAGTCATATATCTATGGATACTATAAGATTGAAAACTCAAGGTTATGCAGCTTCCATAGTTTTATGATTACAATATTTAAAATTTGACTTCCATTTACTATTCTCCTGTGTTTTTACAACTTATTATTTATATTTGCTGCTCTTTAGTCCTCGAGTTGTAATGCTGTCATCACTATTGGCCAATAATAAAATTCAACGATCTTGTATCATTCAAAAATGCTTAACACTAACTAGTTTAGATAAATTATAGCATAAACATCATTGCCTCCATTTTTATGGCTAAATATAATATAATCCGTAAATGTAATGGGAGAGTTACACACATAAGCGTTGCTTCCTGAAAATGTATCCTTCTTTTTATGTATGCCAGATAGTGTTCTACTGCTGTTAATCATGAAGTCAAGTTTTAATTACGGAAAGATGTTTTCATGGGGATGCTGAACCAGTAAATAATAAAATAACTAGCTTTTTTGTTATTGTTACTAGAAATTGGTCGTCAAACCCGATCAACTCATTAAAAGACGTGGTAAACTCGGATTGATCAAAGTGAATGCCGATTTTGATGAGGTTAAACAATGGGTGGACGAACGCATGGATAAAGAAGTCGAAGTAATTTTGCCTTTATTCTGTCCTTTGTATTGCTAAGCTTAAGGAATTTCTAATTTTCTAATTTGAAATAATTTACTGAAATTTAGGTTGGCAAGGCCAAGGGTAAACTGAGACAGTTTGTGATTGAGCCATTTGTTCCACATCCACAGGTAGCACCACAATCTAATTACTAGAGTACATACATTTTGCTGAAATAACTTATTAGGTTCAAACATGACATAGTGACAATGTTTTGTTATAATAATTCTAGGGTGATGAAGCATATGTTTGCATTTTCTCACATTCACATGGAGATACAATTTTATTTTACCATGAGGGAGGTGTCGATGTTGGAGATGTAGACGCCAAGGTATTCAAGTGAAGATAATGAAAATTACTTAGTATTATCAAGTAATGTTGACACGTTTTATCAATTCCACAGGCAATTAAGCTTGAGGTTCCTATAGATGAAAAGCCAAGTCTTGAGAAAATTACATCGGTATTGTTAAAGGATCTCGCCAAGGACAAGAAAACGTAACCTTGCTTTCTTGTTATTTAAACATCACCTGTTTTTTGTTGCATTTGTGTCAACATTTGAGGAAATCTCAAACAAATATCGCAATCAATTAGTGGTGTCAATGTATTTATAAGGCTTTGCGAATTATAATATACATATTTTCTCAAAGTATGGTCCCAAGAATTAACCTGGGGTTGATGTATTTCAAAAAATTATCCTATATTAAATCCCCTAGTAGTAAAAAGTTTGTTTTAATTTTTATTAAAATGTAGTAAACATTATTCAAATTGGTCATTAATACTTTTACAACTGAAAATGGCTCCTGAAATTAAAAAAAAAACTTGAGAGCCTGCAGGATTAATTTGTTCTATGTTTATATTATAGAATCGTCGCCAAATTTGTCCTAGCTCTTTATGATGCATATGTAGATCTATACTTCACCTACTTGGAGATTAATCCTTTGGGTTTGTATATACGTCCTAAAGTTTTCAATGCATTTTCTAATTCATTTTTGGGACTTTTGTAATAGCTCACTCCAATTTTTTTAAAATTCCGTTGGCAGTTGTTACTGGGGGTCAAGTGTACATTTTGGACTTGGCTTCCAAACTCGATGCCACTGCAGAGTTCATTTGTAAGCAGAAATGGGGCAACATCGAGTATCCACCTCCTTTTGGCCGTGATGCATATCCCGAGGTTGGTGTCAAGGGTTTTTAATCTCGTTAGTGATGCAGCCTGGTTAGACTAATAAGTTTTATCATTTCGAATGGGATTTTAGGAGGCTTACATCGCCTATTTGGATGCAAAAAGCGGTGCATCATTAAAATTAACCATTTTGAACAAGAAAGGACGCATTTGGACCATGGTTGCCGGTGGCGGCGCATCAGTCATTTATAGGTATCAATGTTAAAGAAAATAGAATTTTAATCGGGAATTACGCCATTATTACAATTGTATTCTTAATACTTCAATCAATCTTGTAGTGACACAATTTGTGAGCTGGGCGGAGCTTCTGAATTGGCTAACTATGGAGAATATTCTGGTGCACCCAGTGAGCAGCAAACTTATGAGTATGCGAAAACCATCCTGAGTTTAATGACGGAAATTAAACATCCAAAAGGGAAAATTTTGATAATTGGCGGTGGCATTGCCAATTTTACCAACGTAGCAGCTACATTCAAGGTAATTACCGACTTATTGAAACGGTGGTCAAAACAGGATTGTTAAGATGCACAAGTGTTTGGTGTGACCGACCATTAGTGATGTTTTGGGTCATTTACAAATGTTTAATTCAAATTATTCTGACCTGTGTTTTATTCCTTTCAAGGGTATCGTGAAAGCACTTCAAGAATTCCAACCTAAGCTCGTCGAGCATAGTATTAGCATTTTTGTGCGCCGTGCTGGGCCAAATTTCCAAGAGGGCTTGCGGGTTATGCGTGAAGTCGGTTAGTGATCCACTGGTGTTTTCCTCTTTTAACCAGATGTATAGTCGCACTTTATCCAACTTCTGTTATTTTGGTGCCAGGGCAAACGTTATGCGTCCCCATTCACGTGTTCGGTCCCGAAACTCATATGACCGCCATTGTCAGTATGGCTTTGGGAATCCGATCGTTGCCACCTGAGCCTGAACCTCAACAGACCACTGCTAATTTTTTGCTGCCTGGAGGCATGGCATCTGTGAGTTAATTTTCTTTAAAAAAAACTATGATGCTCTTTGCATGGTTTTGATGCCCAATCAACGTTCGTTTTGTTTTAATTCCAATTAAGCAAGCTTCACCTGCAACAGGACGCAAAGGAGCGCCTTTTCTAAACAATTCTCAACCTGCCCATGGAGCGGCAACTGTGACTGACGGAGCTGGACACAAGGATGCCATTTTTACCATTGTGAGCATTTGAGTTTATTGACTTTTGGATAATTCCTGTTGCTCTGATTGTTAGATTTTGTACTTTGAGGGTAGTAACACCATGCGTTGTTAATTTTTTTTTTTAAGAAAACAAAAGCAATAGTATGGGGAATGCAGACTCGAGCCGTCCAGAGCACCCTCGACTTTGACTTTGTGTGCTCGCGCAAGGAACCATCTGTTGCGTGCATGGTTTATCCCTTTGGCGGTGATCACAGACAGAAATTCTATTGGGGCCATAAGGAAATACTCATTCCAGGTAACACGTTAATAGTAAACTTGTTGTTCCGTCAAATGTTTATTTTGTAATCTTTGCGTGGAGATTTAGAACGTGGTTATTTATCTGCCATTAGTTTATAAGAACATGGGTGATGCGATGAAAAAACATCCCGACGCAGATGTCATGGTCAGTTTTGCTTCTCTCAGATCAGCCTACGAAAGCACAATCGAGACATTGCAGTACCCGCAGGTAAATCTCTCGATATTTTCTAACTTGAATGTATTGCTTCGGTCAGAGCACGTTTTAATTTGATGTGCTGCCGTACAGATTCGCACAATTGCCATAATCGCTGAAGGCATTCCTGAAAACATGACCCGACGCCTAAACAAGTTGGCCAAAGAGAAGGGAGTTTTCATCATTGGTCCTGCAACCGTGGGTGGGATCAAGCCGGGTTGTTTTAAAATCGGCAATACCGGTGGCATGATGGACAACATTTTATCGTCGCGTCTGTACCGTCCTGGGAGGTGGGCTTAAACGGAAATTATACATGCTTAATCGTGGCTCAAATATGTGACGTCGGCTATACCGTTGTTTGTTTATATTTTAGCGTGGCCTATGTTTCTCGCTCTGGTGGCATGTCCAACGAGTTGAACAATATTATTTCGCGGTCCACCAATGGAGTGTATGAAGGTGTTGCCATTGGAGGGGATAGGTGAGTGTGTTGTTTAGTTTCCTATTTTTAAACATTATCCTAAGGGCCGGTTTCACCAACAAAGGTTAAGAATAACCTAGGGTTAACCTGCTTTATAACACTAGGTTGACCCACCCTTGCATTGTTCAAGCGTGGGTTAGGGAAAAATGGAGCGAAAGGTTTACCCAGCGAGTAGACAGGGTTGACTTCGGATTAATATTCTAGAATTAGATAGTGGTCATTTTGTTTTCTGCATGTTGGAACATGGGTTCTATAACCCTGGGTTGTTTTATCGAGGGTTAATTGATGCAACACATACTGCTAACCTGGAGGTTAACCTGGAGTTATATTTTAACCCGAGGTTAGTAAACCTTAGATTTTCACCTCAGTTGGTGCAACAGGCCCTAAGCATCCTAAATATTAGCAAACATTGTTACTAGATCTAGATATGGGTTTTGCCTTAAGAGGGCCTACTGGCTATTTACATGTATATAGTCGCTTGTGCCGGACATACAAATCAAGATAATTTAAGAGGGGTGCATACCAGAATAAGCCTTTTTTTAAATTATTTTTTAATTTAATTTTGGAAACTGATAGAGACAAATGAAATGTACGAGGACCTAGCATAATTATTCTATTATTTGATTAAATTTTTTGTTTATGTATACATGTATTACATTTCATGTAATTATCGCTGATGATAACTATAAACAAAATATGGTTTTAAGTAAAGAAGACATCCAATTTTCACTTGTTTTTTATTAAATTATCTTTTATTAGTACTTGCGTGAGTATGTCCAGCGCATTTGACCATGATTATGCGACTATTTATAGCCAGTAGACCATCTTAAATAACCGATGATCGAGTTGTGTTGTCTGACATAAATAATTTTGTTTAAAGATATCCGGGCACAACTTTCATGGATCACATCCTACGATATCAAACCGACCCTGAAGTTAAGATGATTGTTCTTCTCGGAGAAGTGAGTTTACGTTGATTTTATAACCCGGCCGTGCAATCCATCATTTTCCGTGTTTGACACTCTCCCATCTCATAGGTTGGTGGCATGGAAGAATATAAAGTATGCGAGGCTTTGAAGAACAAGGAGATCACCAAGCCGTTAGTAGCTTGGTGCATTGGAACATGCGCAAGCATGTTCACCTCAGAGGTTCAGTTTGGACATGCGGGAGCATGTGCCAATGCCGAAAGCGAAACCGCCGTTGCTAAAAACAAGGCATTGTCTTTAGCTGGGGCTCACGTCCCAGTTAATTTCGATGAACTCATGGATACCATTCGCCAAGTGTATACTGATCTCGTCATGAAGGGTACCATTGTGCCCAAAGTAGAAGTTCCACCTCCAACTGTGCCAATGGATTATTCCTGGGCTAGAGTAGGTTTGGCTTTGGTTTGGCTAAATTAGAATGCTTCATTATTGTTCTAATGCGCTGTTTTGGCGTGCTACTTTAGGAACTTGGCCTCATACGTAAGCCTGCGTCTTTCATGACTACCATCTGCGATGATCGTGGCCAAGAACTTCTGTACGGTGGCATGCCCATCACGGATGTCATCAAGGAAGACATGGGCATTGGAGGAGTGCTAAGCTTACTTTGGTTCCAGAGAAGGTAATTTTGCCGGAGTTTTTTCTTCTGGGAATTTTTCTTAACAATTCAATTAATTTCTCGGTGATTCTAAAGATTACCAAGATATGCCTGCGAGTTCCTAGAAATGTGTCTAATGGTCACGGCTGATCACGGACCAGCTGTGTCTGGCGCTCACAACACCATTGTATGCGCACGTGCGGGGAAAGATCTCATTTCATCCCTTGTATCTGGACTTTTGACAATCGTGAGTTGTGCATTGATTTAAGAGGGTTGCATACCAGAATAAGCGTTTTTTTTCTAAATTATTTTTTAATTTAATTTTGAAATCTGACCTAGCATAAAAATTTTATTATTTGTTTAAATGTTTTGTTAAAATATATGTATACGTATTCCATTTCATTGAAATGTCTGTAAAGTTTACCAGATCCTCTACAATTATAAACTTTACAGATATTTCCATGAAATGGGATATACATATACATTAATAAGAAATTTGAACAAATAATAGAATATTTATGCTAGGTCTTCGTACATTCCATTTGTTCCAAACTGTCCAAAATTAAATTATAAAAAGATTTAGAAAAAAAGGCATATTCTGGTATGCAACCCTCTTAATACAATAGTAAATTTCAAACATGAACTAGAAACTGATTCCGCTATACGGTATTTTATTAGGGGGATAGGTTTGGTGGAGCATTGGATGCAGCAGCTAAACAATTCAGTGAAGCTTATGACAGTGGCATGATAGCTATGGAGTTTGTGAACAGCATGCGTCAAAAGGGACAGCTAATCATGGGCATTGGTCACCGTGTGAAATCTGTAAGTTGCATTTGTTATGCCATCAATGCTATGTTATCCTAAATACATGTATGTAGGATTTAAGTAATGCTTTGTTTCTACAGATGAATAATCCTGACATGCGTGTCAAGATTTTGTACGACTTTGCGAAAGAAAACTTTCCTTCTACTCCGGTTCTCGATTATGCCAGCGAAGTGGAGAAAATTACTACTTCCAAGGTATAACCAGTATAACATATATGCCGCATTTATTTAAATAGCATGCTATGGGAAACGACGATGCATTTTTTTTTTAAATCAATTTTTGTCCTTAGAAACCAAATCTAATTCTCAATGTTGATGGATTTATCGGAGTTGCTATGGTAGATTTGCTTCGTTATAGTGGATGTTTCACACGGTAAGCTTTTGCATACACTAAATACAAATTTTCGAGAATAATGGAAAAGTAATGCCGACATTTTCAATTTTAAGCGAGGAAGCCATGGAATACGTTGAAATTGGAACTCTCAATGGTCTATTTGTTCTTGGACGAAGCATGGGTTTCATTGGTAAAAAAATATTTTATTACTTATATTATATTTAAGTGTAATTTTCAAAGTGAGACAAGTCTGTTTCCACCTGTCATGTATTTTGTTTGAATTTTTTGAGGCCTCATTTATGTCACGACCTGTTTGAACATTTTCATTTGTCATCCTACATGTATCTAAACATTTACATTTTTTATCTTAAGGCCACTTTTTAGACCAGAAGCGGCTGAAACAAGGCCTTTATCGTCACCCTTGGGATGACATCAGTTATATCCTTCCAGAATTGCACCACGGCTAACTTAACGGTGCAATAGCTGAATTCCGCCCACACTATCTGTCCGATCCATTCATATCTGCATCTTGCCGTCCTGCACGCTAATCTCTAATAATGATTAGACATTGGTTAGCAATAAATGTTATATAGATTTCATTATTTTAAATCTACTCCAAGGAGTTGTATTTATTGAATTCAAACCATTTATTGGAAAATTTCAAATACTCTTCAATTTTTAAGTACATACATGTACATGTATAACTGTTGCTGGTGGTTTTAGAAGTATATTCGTGCATGAAATGTTGTGTATAGAATCTATATATATATTGCAAGTCCAGAGTCGTGCACCAAATATTACTTCATTGTTATGGTACAGTAAATGGGTTGTAACAACGACAACAAATTTTTGCGTGGTTATTTTGGTAAAAATAAGAAACCGGATAATTTGCTTGTTTCGAAATTTCAGAGGTGAAAGGTTCCTAGGAATGCTAAAGGTCGAAGGAATGCCATTTTATAATTGGTTTGTTCAGAGTCCAACAAGGCACCGCACCTTAAAAGCTAAGCCACCGGACCGAAGCTTCTTATTTCGTCCTCGATTAGACGTGAATGCAGCTATTATTTCTTCTAAATACTTTCGATAATTAGACATGGAGGATTCAAGCATTTTGTTTCCGAAAATTTCAAGGTATGTGTCTTTTTTTAAGTAACAAAGGCATAGAAATAGTTTGGTTTGAACTTATTTTTATTATCTACAATGTTCTAAAAACCAAATTCGTTTTTTTTTTCATAATTTACAACTCGAATAAATTCGACCATTGCATGCCATAAAATTAAAAGTTACTAATAAAACATAAGACTACTTTTTTTCTTCTACCTAATGGTTTTCCTGTTCCTGTTTATTAACGGCTTGTACGCAATGGGCCATCGTCTGAGATGCTCGACTGATAGCATCTGTCATGTAAAAGTCCTTTAAGTTGGTTTGAGGTGGTGTTAGAGGTTGGTTTCCAAGCGGCTGTTTTGCAAGCTGTGAAAAAATGATTAAATATCTAGTTCCGGTCTGTGCTTGAGTTTTTGTAAAACCTTGAAATGTGGCATTACCTTGGATAACTCCTGAGCCTGCGCAAAATAATTACAATCTTCGACATCGCCATATCTAGTAAGATTTGGCGAAACTTCCGTCAGACGGTGGCGAATATCATTTAGGTTATCATATGGTAATTTGTGACCAACCACCTGTGTAAAAGTATTGATTTGTTATTTAATTGCCAACACACATTTCCCCCCTTAATTTCAAAGTGACCGATGCTCGCCTCTGAAAGTGCTCTAATAATTTTCCAGTCGTCGCGAGCAAATCCTGGTGGTGTGATGGCAACTAATGTCTGTTGAGAACGTCCTTCCGTATTTACGTATGTTGCTTGTTTTTCAGTATAAGCAGCACCAGGCAAGATGATGTCTGCTATTTCCGCTCCTTGATCTCCATGATGACCTAATTAGAATAGTTAAGTTTACTTTTTTATTTGGATACCAGAAAAAAATGGAAAAAAAACTGTTACATTTTGCATCACGTTTATTTTTACCTTGATATATTATTAGGCAATCGTCTGGTAGATCTGCTCTTGTGATGGTGTTTTCGTCTGCCCCCAAAAGATAAAGAATCTTAGGACGATTCTGTCTGATGTAGTCTACACCAGGTTTGTAACCCAAATCCAAAGCAGCTACTTGACTGGCAACCTGTTTAAAATGAGTTTATTTTTTAAATATAAATTAATCCCGAACGCACTATTCCCCACAACCTAAGATGTGATAGTTAATATTTTATTGCTGAACAAGAGCTGCAAGTTTACTTTAAGTAAAATGATATCTGCAAAAGAAATGTATGACATACCCTTTGCAAGATATTTAACACTTTCCAGTTGCTGTCGGCTTTTCTTAGATTCAGAGCCAGTTGAGAAACTGCGTTAAAGATTGCTGCTCCATCGGCACGCTGTAGTGCAGCACTACCAATTACAACCATTGGGTTTTGTGCAGCTTTCAAAACATTATAGAATGGATGTTTGCCATTTGCTAATTCCTGCAATGTTTGGGGATTTTCGCCGAGGTGCTGCAATGTAAATACGTAATTAAAGCGACATTAAGCTTACCAGATCAATATTTTGCAGCATGTAAAGTTTAGCGTATTTACGAGAATAACTCAACAAAACAACTAACCTTATAGTCATAAGTAAGATCGACTTTGGAGCCAACCAAAGCAACCTGAAGCTCATTGTGAATGAAGCTTTTACGTATACGTGCATTGAATAGCGGGGCTTCAAATCTAGGGTTAGTGCCCACTAACAACAAAGCATCCGCCTCTTCGACTCCTGCAATGCGAGAGTTAAGGAGATAGCTTGATCTCAAATCCGTTCCCGATCCATCGGTGGGGAAAATTTCTTCGGTACAAAGTCCTTCGCTATCTAGCCGATTAAGCAAATCTTTCAGTGCGACCAAAGCCTGGTAATAATAGAAGATCATTGAAATTCGTACAGCTAGAGAAAGTTATGCAAGCGTATTTTGTATTGAAAAACCCACTTCCGCATCCACTAATCCTCCAGCGATGGCCGCTATTTCATTGCCAGATGCTCCGCGCATGTGTTTTGCAGCTACAACGAGAGCATCTTCCCATTCGCAAGGTACCAATTTACCGGAGTGATCCTTCACCATCGGTGTCGTTAATCGCTGTCGTTTAAGTCCGTCGTAAGCAAATCGGGTCTTATCGGAAATCCATTCCTCGTTGATATCCTTAAGAAATCAATGAAAACATACTTGTTTCAAAGCCCGGTAATTACTGCAACCCATCTAAATGTCCAGAAAAACCTACTTCGTGCAAACGTGGAAGAATTCTTAATACTTCTCCAGTGCGATGGGTCACCACGATGTTGCTACCAACTGCGTCAAACACATCTATGCTGTCAGTTTTTCTAACAACAGATTAACCGTATTAATCTTAAGTGATGGCAATGCCAAATTTCCAACACCTCATGGTTATCTCACATGATAATTCCATTTCTCGTGAAAATGTTGAAATTGAGCATTTTTGAAGAGGGTCAATTAGGAAACCTAACCAACACTACAATTCGTGGTGTCTATTAACTTGTTATATTTATTTATTTTTACCTCGTTTCCCATGGACGAGCAGTAAACGAATATGGCTTCGAAGTTAAAGCTCCAACGGGACACACATCAATGATGTTCCCGGACAACTCGGACATGAGCATTTTTTCAACATAGGTGCCGATTTGCATATCCCCTCCTCGTCCGGTTGTTCCTAGATCGCTTATCCCAGCAATCTCGTTGCCAAACCTTACGCAGCGTGTGCAGTGAATGCAACGAGTCATGATCGTTTTCACGAGTGGACCGATGTATTTATCTTCCACAGCTCTAACGAGTTAAACACAAACATAAATTGTGGCACATGCTTGCTGGAAGTTCTTAGTAGGAGATCAATTACGAACCTCTTTCCCGAGAAACTAATATCGGTGAAGCGGCTTCGATCGCTACCAAATGCCATCGACTGATCTTGCAAATCGCATTCACCACCCTGATCGCAAATTGGGCAATCCAACGGGTGGTTCATAAGCAAAAATTCCATGACCCCTTCCCTGGCTTTACGACTCATTTCCGAATTGGTTTTGATCCGCCAACCTTTCATAACGGGCATAGCACATGCAGCCACAGGCTAGAAAATATAGTCAACAACATAATCATTTCTTTATCATCTCAACAGTTGCCTTATGCTATTTCGTGCGGCTTGCTCATAACCTACTTTTAGAGACTTTTCTACTTCCACCAAGCACATACGGCAATTGCCAGCAATAGAAAGTCGGTCATGATAGCAAAATCTTGGGATTTCTACTCCAACCATAGCTGCAGCCTTAAACATTAAGCAAACGATTTAGATATGACAACATCATGGCACCACATTGTGATAAAATGCATAAATATCAGAAATGTATTAACCTGCAAAACAGTTGTTCCAGGGTCAACGAGAACAGGTTTATCATCCACAAATACTTCAATTTTTTCCGGCGGTTTTGCCTGGTTGGCAGTACCCCTCGCTACATCCATATAAATAGATGAAATATATTGTTTTCAAACAGAAAAATAGCTATTTATTCAACAAGGAAATAATTATTTGTATGTATACCCAGTTGTGATGTAAAAACACGAGAGGCAGCTGCAGGCAGTGCCCTTTTTAAAGGGAGATTAAGAAGCATGGTCCTGTAAAAATTAAAGATAGAGGTATCTATATAATGCCCTATGGTCAACCCATACACCTTGGGTCAACCCATACGTTTAGAGGTCTAGTAACATTAAATTTTTAAGTTGATAGTTATTCGATTTGCAGTTCAATGGAAAAAGCCGTCAACTTTAAATACGCATAAGTTAGCTAGGCTTCTAATAACGGATTTTAATGCAATGCTGCTTGAAATGCAGCACGGCAATATCATTTAATTAACTTTAGGCTTTCTTAAGTAAGCTGAGAATGAGAATTACTAAAAAATTGACACCAAATGAGCATAAAAGAATAAAATACATCACTCAGTTCCCAATGTAGTAGAAAAACATACACTTTTTAATTGCCGTTAACCGGTTAACCACCAATGTGGCAGTAATGGGGGAAAATTTCAATTTTTTAGGGGAATTATGTAATTGGGGAATTCCAGACGCTTGTATTTGGTCACACTGAAGGTTCTTTTCAGGTCTTTTTTCTTTGTGACCTGGTTTAGGCCATATTTTCTGCAAATTTCGATCAAAAATTAATCTGTAAAAAATGACGTTTGGACAGTTTGGAGACTTAGTATCCGAAGATAGCCTTCTGGCTCTTAATGATTTTCTTGAAAGAAGAAGTTATATCGAAGGGTGAGCGATTTACGTAATATTTCGAGATTTTACCGGTGACACGTGTAGAAAGCAAAATGCCATTACGTAGATGTGGTCAAAATTAGTATCGAAATGACGACCGAAATCAAATATGCGCTAATTAAAAATTGATTTTGTAATTGTGGATAATGTTTAGTATTTTCATAGAATCCGAGGGATATATTTCGCATTATTAATATCTGATTTGTACCACTATACATATTTTCAGCGTGACACCCTCGCAAGCCGATAATGAAGTTTTTGATGCAATGAAAGTCCCTGATTGTAAATTGGTCCCACATGTTTGGAGGTGGTATAACCACATTGTTTCATTTGAAACTGAACGCAGAAGGTGTGTAATCACTGGAGATCTAAAAATACTAAATCTGTAAACTGCATAGACTTAACTTACGATATCATCATAATTTGCAGCTTTCCTCCATGCCGTATGCCAGGAACCTATGCTGCTAAATCAAATGAAAATAGTGAAGATGATGATGTTGATCTTTTTGGCTCTGACGCGGAGGTACATTGTCCCTAGCACTGACAGGGTGAATTCCTACATCGAAGTCAAAACTCTTACCAATTTTATCTATTGTATTTAAGGATGCTGGGGAAGCAGACAAATTAAGAGAGGAACGGTTGAAGGCTTATCAAGAAAAGAAAGCCAAGAAACCGGGCCCGATTGCAAAATCCAGCGTAGTTCTTGACGTGAAACCTTGGGATGATGAGACAGATATGAAAGTCATGGAAGAAAAGGTCCGCTCCATCGTTTGTGACGGCCTTTTATGGGGAGCATGTAAGTCAATTTTTTGTTTATTTATTTAGTCACAACTTTTTCAGATGGAGGCTCATCCCATATAAATCATAAAACAAAATAATATGTCAATCAGATGAGACTGATGTAAACTCATTTGTAATTTTTATGCTTTTAGCAAAATTAGTTCCAGTGGGTTATGGAATTCACAAACTTACGATCATGTGCACAGTAGAAGATGAAAAGGTAATTTCAAATGACAACTTTCTATCAAGCCTCCATTTATTTATTTATGTTAATACTTTGTATTCATGTGCCATACTATAGGTCAGCATCGATTGGTTGCAGGAGACCATCCAAGAATTTGAAGACGTCGTTCAGTCGGTAGATATTGCGGCATTTAATAAAATATAAAAAGCCACTATGTTAGCCATTTTCTCGGCTAATGCATTTGCCTATTAAAATTGTCATTGCCTACTCAATACGATGGATTCATTCATTGAATATGACTGAGTTATCAGTCGTTGCATTACTAAGTTTTCTTTCTGTTTCTAATGCTGGTTGCAGACATGCGTATTGTGAAAACATTCAATTACCTCTGGCTAACTTTTCTAACATTTGATGTTGGCTTAGTGGTTATGCTTAGCTCCTTGATTTCCGTCGGCTATCCTGGTTGTGGTTTTTCGTGGTTTCCCGCAGCCTATCGTAATCGTCCATATAGGCACATAAAGGCAAATGCCGGGATAGTACCATAAAAAGCGGCCACGACCGTATATACATGTATACTCTTCCCATTAAAAATTCTGGCACTTTGCCCCCTGCCACATGTCATACCATATGCTGACTGCAGGGTAAGGAATTGAATTGATGTAATACAACATTTTGTCACATAAAAAAATGATTACATCGTCATTTTGAATTACAAAACAGTTTCAGAAACATGATTTATTAAGTAAACAGTTGAGTTATAAATCATTTATCAATTGTATGAACATTCCTTTTCTTTTTAACTAGATCAACCAGTCTTTTATATCTTTTCATACATTCCTCCTGTAATATAAATTAATTATTAGATCAACTTTTTGTTTAAGAAAAATAGCATGCTTCTCATGAACTTTCCCCATTTTATTTGCTAATTTATCTAAAGTTCCAACAGCTTGTGCTTTTCACACATTGTCATGTGAGTTATATCATGTTTGGCATTGGTAATTCGTTAGATATTCTAGCACCAAATGCAGTTGGTACTAAAAGCAGCAAATAAAATTTTTAAGAATGTTCGCAATACATACCACGGATTTTTCAGGAACACATTTAGCGATCTTTTCCCATCTGTCATCGGTTCCACGAGGAAAGTGAGAAAGAGCCAATTCCAGAGCCTTTTGCTGCACTTGACTCCAAAGGTCGTCAGAACTTTCATCCTCATTATTGGGGGGAGAATTCACCTTTCTTAGTTTGTCAATTTCAGGTGCCCCCACAGATTTAGTTTGTTCAATCCTTTCTGTCCTTTTCTTGTTTTCTTTGGCATTCACTGTGTATATACTAGCTTCTTCCACAGGCTCTCGTTCCGTAAGCATATCGACGTCGACAGAATTCTGAGCCAATTTGTTAGCTGTTAGTCCTTGTAGAGATGTGGACACCAATCGCGTCGTGGTTCCACCCTTTAACGATTTCGTCATTGACGTAACATCTTGGACTGAACGGTTAAGAAAATCGGCAATTTTTTCCCAACGTTCTGGAAGCCCGCTTGGGAATTTGTTCATTGCCTTTGTCAATGCTGCTATATCCTCTTCAGTCCAGCCTCTGGGTTGGATTAGCTGTGCTTGAGATTCTTTTGTTTCAAGTATTTGCATGTCCGCGGTGCCGTTAAGCGTTGGCTCATCGACGGACTCGAGAAAACATTCCGATGTAAGATTCGGAATTTCTAAAACGCGTTTTCGACGTGGCTTTCTAATGCGTTCCTCGCCTGACGCTCCATCGCTGTCTTGTTCATTGGAATTGGCAGCATTCGACCGTTCGCGCCACTCCGATATTTTCTCGTTTACGAGCATACAGCCATTTGGAATATTAATAAATACGAAAATGCTGCCTCGTACGATTGCAAATGGAAGAAGATCTAGAAACCTGCTCGAGAAGCGAAAATTTTAATACAATTCCTTGAATGCTGTACGCGATTTAATAGAGCGAGAATTGCCATACCTAGGCTTTTGCAACTGGTTGAGCACTTCTTCACAAATCGCTTCTTTTGTGGCATCGTCAGCATTTTGCTTGTTTTTCTTACATTTTCGATCTCGCTTTTTCAGTCTTGAAAAAAGCACTTCTTCCTAAAAGAAATTTACGGGCTTAAATGAAATGTTTGCGTGTATATGCATTATATAAGATTTAATCTTATTTAATATTACCATTTCGTATTTACGCTCCAGATACATTGCCCAAGATACAATGTACTGACCCACAGTAATAATTGCAAACAGGATAGCAGAGATTTCCAAGAGTCCGTATTTGCGAACTTTGCGGTAGTAATAAATTGCATGCTTCCAATCCGGCAAGCCATTCTCTAAAATGTTATCATACTTTTGTCTCTTGGTTTCGTCCCGTAGTACTTCAGCAATGCTAACAAGCTACATAGAATGGGGTTCAGTTTAATGTTTTTTTTTAATTTTTTATATTAGAATTTCAAAACTCTTTTATTTTTGTTACCTGGCGAAACTCTTGTTCTGCATTGGGACTTTTGTTATGATCTGGATGAATCTTCAGAGAAAGTTTGTAGTACTGTTTTCTAATCTCACTAGTGCTTGCAGTCTTAAATTTACAAGTTGAATTAATATTATAAAATTGAAATTTATATCATTTGAAGTTTGGTTACGTGGTGATCGACGTTTACCTTTTCCAAACCTAAGACTTCGTAAAATGTTTGATTATGCACTTCTTCGACTAGATCAAAAAGTTCATAGTCCTCCGTATCCCAAGCCTTTACTGAATTACATATTAATAGGAAAATAAATACTATAATTAGAAGGAAATTACGGATTACCACCGAGATAAAACCACCTGGATGGCGGGCCATAATTTACCGAAAATGTAGTTAGTAAAATTAGCAATAGATGGCCCTGGGTAACGTCTGAAAGAATGCAGCGCGATTTTAAGAAGAATTTGACGTTGGTTCGTGCTAGAATTTTGGAATTTTTATGGGTATATATATAACATATTCCGGTGTTCTGGACATATTTGTAGTACTTAAAACAATTATCGGTGTTACTCTCAATATCCGTCGAACGTTTTGAAGCCAGCTATATGGTAAATCAATTCAATAACTCTTAAATTTATATAAAATCCATGCATATGCTCAATCTCCTGTCGGCTACAAATAACTAAAAAAAGCTACATGTATTTTAATCTTATCAATTCCACAATGAAAACAAATTGTTAATTCTACTGTTCAAGACAATATACAATATACATGTACATGTATATCCTGGTAAAAAAATTAGGCACTGTCACATGGTATAGGCTATACGGGGGCTTGAACTTTTTTAATTTATTGTTAAATGATTGATATCAATAGCCAATAAAATGTCGATAGAAATTAAATGATACAAAAAATAAGACCAATAGAATTTCTATTGTTTTCAATGAAATTTTTGACCAGGGTATATACACTATATGTTTAATATATGTAATCCAAAATCTTGCATCACAACACCACAATGAAATATACATGCATGTACATGTACATCGGGTTTTTTGGAAGTCTTTGGCTAACATATGTGTTAGCATGCCTATACTTGTTAATTATTAGGTAAACATGATTGTTTTACATTTACACGTAGTGACTGATGATGGACAATAGAGATGCTAGGCCAATAAGAAAGCTGGATGAAGATGTTGTTAATAGAATTGCAGCTGGAGAAGTAATTCAGAGACCTGCAAATGCATTAAAAGAGTTAATCGAAAACTGGTATGTCCAATTTTTGTGACAGTTTTTTCAGGCACTATGTCCTATCGATCCCATTTGCTTAAATTTGAAGAAGTAAAACTGGTTGATTGATTTAAGTACATGTATATGCTAATTTTTAGTTTATAATTACAACGCTGACACTTGGTGAGTTTTGGTGATTATATGTTGGACATTAATTTCAGTTTAGATGCACAAGCCAAAAATATTCAAATAGTCGTGAAGGAAGGA
The DNA here is from genome assembly GCA_034698905.1 of Xestoiulus laeticollis. Taxonomy (NCBI): domain Eukaryota; kingdom Metazoa; phylum Arthropoda; class Diplopoda; order Julida; family Julidae; genus Xestoiulus; species Xestoiulus laeticollis. Next base: position 29,595 of record JAQGCC010000036.1, on the reverse strand, counting down.
GGGTTAAAGTCTTTACAAATTCAAGATGATGGAAGTGGCATAAGGGTAAAAGGCAACATAAAATATATTTTATTATAAAACTTTGAAATCATGTGCCAACTGATTCCCAAATGGTTTGCTTTTAATGAAATTAAGACCGAAGATCTTAATATCGTATGTGAGCGATTTACTACTAGCAAACTGCAACAATTTGAAGATCTTCAGGGCATTGCTACATATGGGTTTAGAGGGGAGGCTCTTGCTTCAATTAGTCACATTGCTCATGTCACAATTACAACAAAGACAGCCGAAAGCAAATGCGCTTACCGGTAAGCAATATGTGACTCTTATTAAACGTAACTTCCAATTAAACAATGAGCTTTACAGTTGTGAATGTTTTTGTTGTTAGGGTTTCATATGGGGACGGAAAACCAAAAGCGGCACCTAAACCATGTGCTGGCAATCAAGGAACTGTTATTTTGGTGTGTCTCGATGCTGGTTTTCCTGTTTATATATTTAAAAACTATTTTGGTTAAATTATTTTCAAATTAAGAAAATTATCTATAGGTGGAGGACTTATTTTTCAATGTACCACTTCGTAGAAAAGCATTCCAGAGCCATTCCACTGAATATGCAAAAATCACTGAAGTTGTGAGTCGCTACTGCATCCATAATGCTCATGTTGGTTTTAGTTTGAAAAAGGTACTAATATTTTCTAATTTTTTCTACGACAAGCATAGGCTGGAATAAATATCGTAACATTACTGTTTTTATTTATAGCACGGAGATGCAGTCTCCAGCGTAAAAACAAAACCTAATTCCACAGTAACTGAAAATGTAAGACTAATTTATGGTGATGAAGTAGCAAGGTAAGATTAAATTGCACTGTTATGTGTAAAATGTAAAATAAATTTGCACTTTGTTGTGTAAATATATTAACTAGATGTTTTGTTTTTAATTTTTCCCTCTGTAATTTGCAGAGAATTGTTGGAGATAGACTGTGAAAATGAGTCTTTAAATTTCAAATTGAAAGGATTTATTACAAGTTGTAATTATTCAGCTAAGAAAACGACTTTTATTTTGTTTATAAACCGTACGTCTCTGAGGAATTTTATTCGACATTAATTCTTTTGAAATTCTGGATGCATCATGTTTGTCTTTTTTATTTCAGATCGTTTGGTCGAGTCCAATTCGCTTCGAAAAGCTATTGATGCTATATACTCGTCCTATCTTCAGAAACAAAAGTTTCCATTTACTTACATTTGGTATCATCATATACATTTTTTACTTTTACAAAAATATCATCTGATGCATACGTAATTTCTGATATCCAGTATATTTTGCGCAGTTTAGAAATTGCACCCCAGAACATAGATGTTAACGTACATCCTACAAAACAAGAAGTTCATTTTCTACATGAGAGTAACATAATTGAATGTATACAGAAAACTATCGAAGGGAAACTATTAAACACGAGTCAGTCCCGTGTGATGTATTTACAGGTAAATGCTATTGGACACTTCGATCCTTGCACTTTATCAAACTTTGTTTTATTTCTATATTTGGTTATTTGATTTGCTAAATAAGTGTTTATTTGATTATTGTAAAGACTGTTCTACCAACATTTAATGATGTGTCAAATGTGAGCACGAAAGATTCGCAAAAGGAAGAAGTTAAAGGTAGTGGTCGTTTTCTTTTTTGGATTAGTGTTTTCTGCACATTTTTATGATTTTATCAATTTTAATTACAATAAAATGCTGCCTGTATACTTTCTTAAGGTGATAGCAGCAAGAAACCGTTATTGTATGATCATAACAAAGTGCGAACGGATTTCAGAGATAAAAAACTAGATGCCTTTATGAGCCCTCAACCAAATTGTGCTACGGTTTTAAATATTGGGGCAGCTAAAGTAGACCAAAATCCTCTGTTAGTTCCGTGTTTTTTTTTATTTGTTACCGTGACTAGTTTTTATTTACAAATGTTTAACATTTGTTTCCTTGAAATTTAGCCCAGCAACGCACACGCTAACAAACACTCCAAGATTGCGAGAGATCAAGCTAAATTCCATTCTATCCTTGATTAAAGATGTAGAAGATTCCTGTGATCCAGGTCTCAATCGTAAAGCAAAATTAGGATCGAAATATCCAACATGAATTTAATTCTTAAATGATTTCCTGTTTTAGCACTCAAGAATATTTTTCGTGATCACACATTTGTCGGCTGCGTAAATCGAAAGCATGCCTTACTGCAGTACCAAACAAAATTATTCCTCGTGAACACTCCTAAGCTATGGTAAGACAACTTATTTTTAAACATAATACACCTATTTCCAAACTGTTGATCGATTGCTGTAAATTTATTCATTTAGCCAACAGTTTTTTTATCAAGTTTTGCTACGTGACTTCGGAAATTTCGGGTTTATAAATCTGTCTGTAAGTACATGATCCTATATTATAAACTGCAAAATATTGCAATGAAATTTCTAACTCGTTATTATAATTTAAAAAAGGAACCAGCTCCTTTATATGACTTGGCCATGCTAGCATTGGACTGTAATGAAAGCGGATGGGAGGAAAGCTACGGTAGTAAAGAAACTTTGGCCAATTCGGTCGTGAGCATATTAAAGTCAAATGCCGAAATGTTGAAGGATTATTTTTCCTTGGACATAGATAAGGTGAGGCAATATTCCTTGCAGTTTTTTTAGGATGATGCATTTATCACATTCATTTTTAATTGCAATTATAGGATGGGAAGCTGTGCAGCATTCCTTATCTTCTAGAAAATTACTTTCCAGATCTGGACAGGATTCCGATGTTTATCTTAAACCTTGTAACCGAAGTTAGTTAATACTTTAATTAGCAAATTTATTTTTAAAACGTTTTTAGAAATATTAATGATGGTATCATATCCATATGACAGGTTGAATGGCACAACGAAAAGAAATGTTTCGAAACTGTTTCATTAGCAATCAGCAAGTTTTATGCTATTCAAAAGACAGATGATGCCGATGGTGATGAATCAAGTGATAATGTTGAGCAAATTGTGGTAATGCTACCAGCTGTGCGTGCATTAAATTAACAGTTATTGTTATTATTAATGTATCCCTTTATTAAATGTAGGAAAATGCTTCCGTTGAAGAAAGCAAGCCGCCACAGAGATCGTGGAAGTGGTCAACCGAACATGTCCTATATGCCGCATTCAGAAAAGTATTCCAGCCACCTCAGGAAGATGGTAAAAATGGAACAATTATACAGGTAGCCAATCTTCCAGAATTATACAAAGTATTTGAAAGATGTTAAAAGAAGGAAGACACTTCTTTAAAAGTGCAACTTTTATTGATAAAATTGCATAATTCCAAAGTTTATACAGTCATGATATGGCGTTTTTTGTAAAAGCTCAATGTATAGTTCTCAAAAAAGATGTCGAGGAATGAGCGAGTGCTAACATGGCATTTTCCGAGGAATAATTATCACTGTTACCACGCACGAAACAAATAAAAAGCTAGGATTATGGCACATGCATGTTTGCTTTCACCGGACTTCCAAATCTTCTGCCAAGTTCCAATTAACGTTAACGTCACCTTGCAAAAATGTGAAAACCTTGTTAACATTCTTGGTTTGAGGGTAAGTGATGTAATGAATTTATCTCTATTTATACTTACTGTCACTTTCCAATGTGTCCATTTGGGCACTGGAGAGGCTGGGTGGGGTCATCTTGATCCAAGGCACTGTGTTATCAGATCTGATCTCGGATCTAATTACCAGCGGAGGCAGCTCTCCGAGAAAAGCATCTTGTTTGGGAGCAGTTTTGTTATTTCGGGAAAAAAGTTTCTTTTTCCGAGATTTTCCCATCTTTTCCAATTCAACTGAAAATAAATGTATGACTATTTGATTACATTGCAAATTTGATTATATCAACACATTATACTAAATACTTCAAAGAGCAATTAAAGTAAATATAAACTTACTATGTTGATTTTTGTGCGGCGACAGATTGGACATGCTTGTGCTAATATAAAGGTCATCGTCATCATCAATTGTACTTTGTCTAGAAATCGGGGGCTTGCCGATATCATTTTCACCGTGGACATTAACTATGCCTGGTGGCACGGTGCTTTCGCTCGAAAATGTAGAAGACCTATGACTAGGTTTTTCGGAGTTCACATTCATCGGTGCATCACGAATTAGTTCACATGCACGTTTTGAAGATCCTGAAGATTGTTTTCTATCAATTACATTGGAGGTATATGAAGTGGCCTGCATTTCAATAATTTCTTGTTCTTGAAAATTTGATATGTGCTCTACGGAATTGATGTTATTGGTCTCCGGTTGAGATTCCTTTTCCTGTATAGCTTTCTAATAACAGAGTACACACAAATTTATTGCAAAAAACCACTATACATAAAAAGATCATTACATAAAATATAGATTAATTAATTAGCTTACCACAACAATATTTACGGGCCGGAACGGGTTTTCCTTTGCGATTTGATCATCTTGCACATCCTGAATTTGTTCCTGGTCATCTTGTCTTTGTCTTTATATTAATTGAAGCAAACAGTTAATACAAATTTTGATACAATTGTCAAATGCAAGATATTGCAAATGTAAAAAAGACCTTTCTGCGCGTAATTTTTTTATTCTTTCTTCTCTTTCTAATTTTTCTTTCGCTTCTATTTCTCTTTGGATGACGACGTCCTGCTCGACTTTCAATTGAAGATTGGCAAAGTCAACTCCGATAGTGGCCAGCAACCAACGGAAACCCATTTGGATTCCTCTGTCTTGTTTTTTGGAGTTTACGCTTACGGCCGAGCATGTTTCCTGTAAATATAGCGCAGCGATTAGACTTTTCGGGGTCGCATCAATGCAAATTCTGGCTTCTATTATTATTATTATTATTACCACTCTCGTTCGACTTTTAACTTCGTTCACGATTGGTTCAATATGAAGAAGACTAGATATTTCTACTTCATCCAAAGCATTTTCAACATCTTGCTTGTTTGCCAATCTAGAGATAACCATGCAGATTGTCACATAATTATGCTGGGAATTAAGAACAGTATCGAATAATATAATTTTTATATGCGATCATACATTAAAAACGGCTTTCCTGAAACCACAGGATTTTTCAATAGGGAGTGAAGAACTTCTTTACATTCTTCGACTCTCTCACTATCGCTGGCATCAACCACGAAAATAAAACCGAATGCTTCGGCCAAATAATTTCTCCAGATCCCTCGAATAGACTTATTTCCGCCCACGTCATAAATTGTCACATCGAAATTCTGATGCTTCAAATGGAATGATGAGAATCCTAAAGTTGGAGCAACGTCTACTGGGGAATCTGAAATGAGCACAATCAATTCTGTTTGGACATACCCTTATCTTTCTACCCTTATCTTTTTTTATCATTCTACCCTGGTCAAAACCTTATCTAAAATTCCATAGTGTCTTATTGATTTTTATCATTCTACCCTGGTCAAAATTTGTATTGTTTTTTAGCCCTCAGGTTTCTATTAACATGTTGACAAAAGGATCATAGAAAAATTGGACTGTTTTAATTCATAGTCAAATGATCCAGCCAATTAATACAAATCAATAAAGTCATTATGTTTTCTATGGAATTTTTGACTATAGGGTGGGCGCTAATTTTGACCATAGGTCGAATTAATTGTGTTGGCTGGATCATAGAATTAATTATGTATTAATTAGCCAGATTATGCATTCATTAATTAGAGAGTGAATTAATTAAATAGTTCAAACCAATAGAAAACAATAACAACATAATTTCCGGCTCTATTGGTTTTTTCACCAGGGTGGGAATTAGCTAATATATGATCTTGTATACCTCCTACAAGTCCTTTTGCTGTAGTTGTTTTTCCAGCATTATCCAAACCAACCATAACCAGAATAACGTTTCTAAAACATAAGATACAAAACATATTATATCACAACATGCATGCATCAGCTATAATTAAGATTTTCAAATTTATAATTACCTTGTTTGTTTGGATAGGCACTTTCCCATGTGGTTGGTTAAACATATACTTCAAATGTCATTTTACATTAACGAATAAAATCCCCATCCCGAATTCCAACCAAAATTAACAATTATATCAGCATAATCTCCATTTGTTTACACCCTCCTTGATGTGTCAGCTTTGGTTGCTATGGTTACATGTTTTTCAAGATGGCGTCGGAGTCGATGGACTTTTTTTGAACTGTGGTCAGGTTTTTCTAAGTAAGTGTTTATTTTTTCATTTTATCATCTGTGGATTAGTAATGTGGAAAGAACTACCCAGATTGAAGTACGAGGATCAACAAAAATAACTTTTGATACCACCTCAAAAATGATGTGCGCAGGGGTATTATCAGTCTAGTTTAAGTTTGTTCAGTACGTATTAGCCTATAAAAGTAAACAAATAACTGTACATTTATCCACACAGTGTTTGTATTATATTGTGTAAACATGTGGGATGAGGGGGGTGTTATATTTTTTAATAAAGCAGTCGCACATTTGTGGATCGCTGCATCTGACATAATGCATTCAATAATTTCTTGGTACTGTCGTAGGAAACTGGTATGTTAATAAAAGTAATTAATGTGCAGACGTGATTGTAATAGGATATATATAACATCCCGGCTAAGCTACTGTAAAATCAATGATTTTTACAAGATGTGTATTGAGAATACATTAATTAACATGAATGTCTTAAAATATGGAATCAGTATTAGCTGCCCTACTTGATACTTGATAATTATATATATAAACCATTTAATTTTTCAGAAAAGACGTGCTGTAGCTGCACAAAATATGTATGGTGCATACGTCGAAGTAGCTGCGTACAGCCAAACATGGGATCGTAGATCAAGTGACACATTCCTCCACAATGAGGCATTGGCTTGGCTCTCACCCGAAGCAGCAAACATAAGCGATACGTCGTCAATCAGCGGCAGATGCACTATGCAGGACTCTGCTGCTGAGATAGAGGATTTCATTCTGGTCTGTGAGGTTTCCGAAATCGAAGGACCGAAGCCTCTGGTAAGAAGCTCGTGAAATACTTATGCGATGATACACTTCTTTAATTTCTCCTTTTTTACCATTTAACGTTATTTAGTTCACCATACCCCAACACATTGATGCGTCCATTGATTTAAATTCACTAGCTGAGAAAATCATGTCTGTTGACTATCACAGTGGCAACAGGTGACGATACTATGGGAAAATTAAAACCTTGGTGTTTTTTTAACTGTTTTAAAACAGCTAAAGTATTTTATATTCAACTCATTGTTTCTAGTGGTCCGTTTGCTTATTCCAACGACACGCAAGTTATCCTTTCAAATGTAGCCGATGGCCTGCATGCATTGGTTAGTTTGACAAATACTTTCAATATGCTCGGCTTCATAGCTTAAGTTCACAAAACTTTTATAAATATACTTTAGGGGGATTATTTCATTCTTTATGATATATCTGCACGAGGATTTGTCCGTCCATTTTGCATCACATACTTCTCTGCTGATAAAAGGTAAACTAATTTGCAGAACATTTTGTTTGATTTTCTTTCCATTTACTTAGCTTACGGAAGTAAATTTTCCCAAAATTTAGAAAGCTGACGGACTATTTTGAATGTATTCGATGTCGATTCTTAACAGTAGGTTCATTTTAGATTTTAAGATGTACGTTTTAGACATGTTCACTTTTTTCATACAATTTTTGAACGCAGATTTCAAAGTACTTAAAATTTGGAAATAGACGGTTGTTTTTACAAGAATTGGAGCAGTACTTAGAAGATTTACAAATTGCAAAAGGTAATAACAAAAATAATACTGTGCTATTTTCTATTGAGTCCGTGTGATATTTTCCTATTTCTAAAAAACAATTTTTATATAGATGACTACGTTAAGAAATGTCAGGACTCAAAAAGCAATTTAGAGGAAGAAAATGCTGGCGAAGCATCCGTAATCAATCACTTTGCCAACAGCATTATTGAAGCGCAACATCTTTTGAGTGTCAAACGGCCATTGTTGGTAATTCAGTATTCAGATTTTGTTGAAACATTCGAAATTCATAGGCGGGATTCCTTTTAATTATCAAATTTGTGAATTTTAAAGGAAGACGCGATTGCTGCTGCTCTGTTTTGGAAAGTCGAGACCAAAATTAAATCGTTGCATAATCTAAATTTTTATCAACTTGTGAAACCATTTGTGCTGGCCACTCCCATGCATTCACCTAAGGTAAAAGCAAAGTTATATCTTGGCATTTCTCTTATAATTAAAAAAAATCTGAATAACACCCGCGTTTATACTTATGGCAGTTGCAGTCCTTAAAATTGGATATTAAACATGTTGAAATGAGAAGCATATTTGAATTATGCTCATGGGGAGTAATCATTGGCTTGGATTTGATGATTTCCATGCAAAAGGTGAAGATTATTTTTATATATGTTCAATTTAAGTTAAGGTCGTTATTCACAAGCTTTATGTTTACTTTTGTTACATTTTTTTGCAGTATTTTAAAAGAGATTCTATAATATTATATTTGGAGAATGAGGATTTAAAACTCCTAGGTGAGTCCATTTATTTATTAAAGTTGTTGATAAATAAATGTATTCGAGTTGTAATTTTAATATCTGATTATTGTTTTTTGCCGCAAGAGGTAATTGTATTTTGTATCATTGATAACGAGCTTTTAAAAATCTGCCATTGCTGACGTGTTTGTCAATTTTAAATATTTTGTTGATTTTAGAGCCTGAAGATGGGAAAATGCTAATTGGCAATCATGTGCTTGCTAATGTGGTGCTGGATTCAACTGCAGTATCACCAACAAATACTTCCGATGAAGATTTGTTAAATATCGACCAGAACATAGGAAAACTAGAGACACAATTTACAGCTGCTGCTTCATCATCTAAAAGACTTCTTTTAAAGTAAGATCTTCAAGTGTACGAAAATGCAAAATGAATACTATTGACAGCGATGATTTAATAAACATCGTATCAATTTTACAGTTTACAGCCTGGGCAATCGGAATTCGAAACCGACAGTGAGGGTGACATTTATGACGATGCTTACGAAGAAACAGAATTTCCAATGCCGGAAACAAAAGCGAGGAACATCAGCAGTTTCTTTGCAGGGATTTCTTGGCCAAGTCTTCTCGTCAATTGGCAACACTTTGGAGATAAGAGCAACTTGTCACAAAGCCCTGGAAAAGAAAGTTACTGGTCCGTGCTCGAGTCGCCTCGAAATAGCAAGGATTCATCTCCAGACCTGGATTTGGATATGCAACTATCGGAAAGTATGAATACGAGCATACTGTTTTGCAATAAACGGAATCAAATTGTAAGCGGAACAATATTCTAATCTTCAATTTTGTAAAAATTCTTAGATAGAAGCAGCACGCCTGATAAACACGACATTTCAAAACGTGGAACGGCAAAGCGCTGTCATTCTTTAGCAACTCATCTTGAACATCTTACACCAGATAAACCAGGTTTGTATGCTTGCTCTCAATTAAGTTATTTTCATTTAAAATTAATTTTTCATTTAATTGTGGAAACTGATAGGAACAATTAAATGAAATGTATGAGGACCTAGCATAAATATTCTATTATTTGTTTATGTATATGTATATTCCATTTCATGGAAATATGTCCGTAAAGTTTACCAGACCCTCTACAATTATTAACTTTACAAGCATATTTCCACGCAATGCATATACATAAACAAAAAAAAATTAAACAAATAAAATTTGTACATTCCACAATGTTTCCACAATTAAATGAAAAAATAATTTATAAAAAAAGGCTTTTCTGGTATGCAACCCTCTCTCAATTCAACTCAACAATGTACCCTACAATCAGCCATGGGCGCCCGCAGAAAATTTTCTAGGGGGGAGCAAAATATTTTTAGGCTTTACCAAATTAAACAAATAAAATTTGTACATGGGGGTTGTACATTTGGATGGGGGTGTGTTAAGGTAAGCCGGGAGCCATCAATCCAGGGGGGAACAAGTACCCCCCTTTGCCCCCTCCTGCGGGCGCCCATGCAATCAGCTGACAAATGCCATGTGGTAGGGTCATACTCATATTCAGTATCGACCATTTTGGTTTTGAATGATTGTCTATTTCAAAAATGATTATTTGGCCCAAAAATATTAGAAACAAGATGTGAATTATCGGGAAGAGTGAAACGTTTAAACAAGCTGATAGATAAGATTTTGCGTCCAAATTTAGTGAGTGAAGCATTTCTGTTACACTCGCGGAATGCTCGTAGCTATACCCTTAACAAATCTGGCTGCCCTCCATTGGACCATTTCCACATCCTGAATCTTAGTTATCCTATGAGGATTCCAGATAGGAGCGCAATTGTGAACCACAGTTGTGTAGCCAGTTTCCTTTTACATTTTCCGGACATTCACGAAATGCGCGTTAGACAAATCTCATTTGACCATAACCTCTTCCGTGTTATTGTTGCACTGTAATCGTCAATCATTCGAGACAATATTTTAATTTTAGGTTTTGGCATAGCATCTGTATTTGATCAGTTTCCAAGCTTTCCTCACATACTCCATTCACTACTGATTGGGAAACCAGTAGTAATTGCTGGAAATTCAAGCCATGAAGAACTCGTTCGATCTGTCGTTCAAGCTTTGGACATATTCATAACCGATAAAGATACAAGGAGGTCGAGTTCGGTTTTACCCTGGTGCACCGCTGGTCTCAAGACGAAAGATCTCGACACGCTAAGGTTGGTTGGACTTTACGTACCAGATCACCAAAACGAATTTAATTACATTCCTAAAGTTAAGCAGTCAAACATTTCAATACTTAACGTGGCTAAGAACACTTACTTTGGATCTTTGTATATGGGAAACATGCTAAGCAGTTTATTTCGAATCAGGAGAAACTGTTGGGAAGATGCAGCTTTGCTAGCGTACATTCACGGCATCTTTATCGATATTGTTACCAGTATCGCTGCACATCACCCAGCCATATCAAAAGGGGAAACGTTGCAAGGCGAATTGCCCAAAAATATCTTAGACCCATTACCAGATACTGGTTGCATTAATAATGACGATGAAGCAATTGTTAAGCACTTCACCAAATTATTACACGAGAATATGCCTACATAATAACTCCTTCATTTGTATAGCATAATTCCTATATAATGTAAATAATATAGAACAAAATGATAACAGGCCAGATTGCCGATGTGATAAAACATTTGTTTGAGATCTACTTTATAAGAATTAAATGTACATGGTTAAATACAAGAAATTAAGGACATTAAAGAGGTCAGACATTACGTATCACAAGGCTCGATGCTTCCGCTTTAAACCCAAAGTTATATGACGGAAACGCCGAGAGAATTCTTTGCTGTCTGATGTCAGATGTCAACACACTATACCGACAGTTGCAGTTCTGAGAAACAGTCCAATGAAATAAAAATCTACAACTGACCGAAGTGTGTCAATGTGGAAATGTTCCTAGTTGAACCATCGCATTGCAGCACGTGGTTTATAGCAAGCTATGCAAATCATCCCTTAACTGTCGAAGTAGCTGCAGTTAATTGTGAATTTCGGGAGAGCACAGCATGAATCTAGTCTCTAATTCTTGATCTTATTGAGTTCCTTCTGCAAAGTGTCTTGCTTAATTTTGTAATCACTCAGAGCAGCTTTAATTGCATCTTCAGCCAGCACTTTAAAAAATAAGAAACTAGAATTAGTAAGAAAAATGTATGAAAAGATCTGAACGGAAAAAGGTGCTTACTCGAACAATGAAGTTTAACCGGTGGCAAGCTCAGCTCTTTTGCAATTGCGGTGTTTTTAATCTGCAAAGCTTCTTCTACCTATTTTAGTCGTTACAAAAATTGAAACAAATTTTAAAGCACATCTACATGGGTGAATTAACATAGTGGAAAGACTTCGTACCGATTTTCCCTTAATCAACTCTGTGGCAAAAGAGCTCGATGCAATTGCTGAACCACACCCAAACGTCTTAAACTTTGCATCCGTAATCTTTCCATTTTCGTCTACTTTAATCTGAAGCTTCATCACGTCTCCACAGGCAGGTGCTCCAACAAGTCCTGTGCCAACGCTCTTATCGTTCTTGTCGAGGGAACCAACATTTCTCGGATTTTCGTAGTGATCAATCACCTGTTCACAGCGTAAACAATTTACCAAGATATGCATCTGATTAGTAAACTGGTAATTAAGCATTGGCCAAACTATAACTTTACGTACATTTTTATGGTAACTGGCCGTTAAACCACAAAGCCTAGATTCCAGCAAAGATGATACGGTCAGGGCACGTCTAAGCGGAGCAGAAAAATTCAACGCCATTCTCTAGATAAATGTGAGAAGAATTACTAAAGCTAGATGCTTCAAACAATGGGCATAATTGTTATTAGTGCGACGTTAGCCCCTAGCTTATGGAAATTTCGATCGTGGCCTGCAAGTCTTTGGCCATTAATTAACGTTCAAACTTGTAGCCCGCGGCCCACTTCGTATGCAAAGTTGAACCACCCTGAACTCCTGAAAGTATAATTTCCAATTGGGTAGATTATAATTTACCTGAAGACGAATTCAGCAATAAAATTATTTAACGTGCGACGTCCAGGAAGTCCTCACAGTGAAGTGCGATGCAAGTTTGCAAGAGCAGCAATAGCAACTTCCGGTACCGTGGATAGATAGAGTTGAGATCCTGGCATTTAAAATTCCAGGAATGCCTAGCTGCTAATTTGAGGTTTCTTTCTGAAATCACTAATTTAATATAACACAATATAAGCTGGGAAATAACATAATAAGAAACGCATTAGGGTCCTCATTTTTCAACATTACTAGCATTTGAATGAATTTAAGTCTTGCTTAATTCTGAATGATCGACTACATGTTCCAGTATGACATCATTCTTTTTTAACATAGGGAATGTAGCTTTGCACATCCGATGATAGCTTCCGGTGAATTCGGCATTCTTCTCTTGTCTTCAATCCTCTCTTGTGTTTGATTCAAAGATTTCTAGCTAACAATGGAAATGCATATTCCAAAAGCACCGGGTTTGGCTCAGATGTTAAAAGATGGAGCAAAAGTAAGTCCGCACGAATATATCGCTGGAAAAACAACAAGTTATATACTCTAAATTAGAAAATGATAAAAAATGACAGTCACCACGTGCTGTATAGGGTTTTACAAGGCGCCATCTGAGACTCATTTTACTTTTTGTAGAACATTGCAAGTGTTAAACATCGAGTTTATGTTAAAAACACAATTTTATAAGTGTGAAATATAATTTACAAGTGTTTTTAGGTCATTTTAATGCAATAAATTAACCAGATCGCCAATGGGCGTATAGTTATTCTATCAATGGCGCTCCCCTGGTCAACATTTTTATTGTTATTTGGACCAATAGTTTTAATTGTTCTCTATTGGTTCGTACTGTTTTAATTCACTATCGAGTGATCCAGCCAATGCAAATTAATAAAAAGTCAATAGAATAATAGAAACTCATAAGGCAAATAAAATATATCTATTGTTATCTATGGAATTTTCGATCAGGGTCCCCACCAGTTCTAGAACACATTACTTTATTCTAATTAAATTACCATATATAACAACATCACATTCATACTCCAGCATTCTTTTAATTATAAGGCGTACTCACAATATTAATAACTCAAACCCTTTACAAACTATATTTCAGCAACATTTACAAACTATGCCATAAAGTGTACTTGAAGTGTCACTTGAATCCCATTTTTTTTATTATAATAGCATTTTTCTGGTTTGGACGAGGCCGTCTATAGAAACATCGATGCTTGCAAACAGTTGGCTGTGACTGTAAAGTCTGCATTTGGTCCAAGAGGTATTGACCAGGTGGATGTATCTATGTTTATTGTGTCATATGGACAGCATTCTAAATCTATAGCATTGCGTTTGTTTCAGGTCTTAATAAGATGGTTATCAACCATCTCGAGAAATTATTTGTGACCAATGATGCTGGTACCATCGTAAGAGAACTCGATGTAAGATATTCTTAATATGTCTTGGTAGTTTGCTTCTAGTTTGGCCTTTTCTAAGAGGTTAATAAGACTGCTGTCTTTCATTAAGGCCGACATGTTCAAGATTTATTATTTTCATTGATGCTAATATGTTCTATTGTGCAGGTCGAGCATCCAGCAGCAAAACTAGTTGTGTTAGCTTCACAAATGCAGGAACAGGAGGTTGGTGATGGCACAAATTTTGTCATCGTATTTGTAGGGGCACTTCTTGAGGCCGCAGAAGAACTCTTAAGAATGGTTAGGATTATGGTTGTTTTCTTTTGCAAAATCCTTCCAGTGAATATTTTTGAAATATTCCCTTAATTTCATTACTTCCAGGGTTTAACTGCTGCTGACGTGACTGAGGGATATGAGAAAGCCCTAAAGAAATCTTTGGAAGTTTTGCCAAGCAAGTTCCACATGATATATCCTATTGATATAACAGGTTATTATTGTTGATACCATGATTAGCTAACAATGGCAATCTTTATTTTGCAGACCTTTCTTGTTATGAAGTTAAGGATTACAGAGATGAAAAACAAGTTTTGAAGGCAATTCGGGCAGCCGTTATGAGCAAGCAATATGGAAATGAAGATTTCCTTGCTAAATTAATTACACAAGCATGTAGTACGTACAATCAAACTCAAATATAGCCTCTTGAAATATAAAGCGGAAAAAATAACGTCTTTGTTTCTCACCAGTTTCGATTATTCCGGAGAAAACCTCTTTTAATGTCGACAACGTTCGCGTTTGCAAAATTTTGGTACGCACAGATTTCATGTTGTTTTGATTGCCAATTTTAAGACTAGAACTTTTATTGTTCATTTACTAAATTTTGCTTTTTAGGGTTCTGGTGTGCACAAATCGGACGTGCTGCAAGGCATGGTCTTCACCAGGCAGGTCGAAGGTGATGTTTCAAAGAAAACTAACGCAAAAGTCGCCGTCTTTTCTTGTCCATTCGACAGCACGCAAACTGAAACCAAGGTAAGCCTTTAACCGCTATTTCCTCATGCATTTTCAGCGTAATTTCTTTACCGAGACAATTTCCTTGTTTTAGGGCACCGTCCTCATTCACTCTGCAGAGGAGTTGATGAATTTCAACCGCGGAGAGGAAAACTTGCTGGAGGCGCAAATTAAAGCTATTGCCGATGCCGGCGTCAATGTCGTTGTCGCTGCTGGTAAGTTCGGTGAAATGCCCCTGCACTTCCTCAACAAATTCGACATCATGGCAGTCCGCTTGAACTCCAAGTGGGATCTAAGACGTCTGTGCAAAGTGGTCGGAGCAACCGTTTTACCCAAAATGGTATGAGATTGATGGTTCTTAATTCTCACTCTTGCGGTTTTGCAATGCCGTTAGAAATGACCGTGCAATTGTTTCTTTTAGACTGTTCCCACTGCCGAAGAACTCGGCCGCTGCGACAATGTTTATGTCAGTGAAGTTGGCGAAACGGCTGTTGTAATCTTTAGGCAAGGTGCGTTAACTTTAAATTTGTTTTACTTGTACTTCTAGCTGCTGAATCAATTGTGAGTGCATTGTACTTATGGCCCTTTGTTCATAAACAACAAAAATGACTGATTATATATTTTAATAATTGTCGTTTTTCTATGTTTAGATGGCAGTGAATCTAGAATCTCCACTATCGTAATTAGAGGAGCCACCGATAACTACATGGATGATATCGAACGTGCTATCGACGATGGTGTGAACACTTTCAAAGGACTAACACGAGTAAGACAAGCTAAAAATTAGTTTATGGGTTTTTCTGCATCAAACCGTTTTTAAAAGCGATGATTTCTAAGAAGTGTACATAATTTAGGATGGCCGGTTTGTGCCTGGCGCCGGAGCTGTGGAAATCGAATTGGCAAAGGAAGTGACTTCATTTGGAGAGGTTAGTCGGGTTTATCTGTGACGCTATTAAAAATTGTCTGACGCAAAATGTAATGACAGGTTTTTAATTTTCATGGTTTATCTTCCATTCTTTTCAGACATGCCCTGGTTTAGATCAATATGCAATCAAGAAGTTTGCAGAGTCTCTAGAAGCTATTCCCAAAGCCTTGGCTGAAAATGCAGGAATGAAAGTCAGTGGTTTTTTATGATAAAAGTAATTAATACTAGTGTTATGAGCTGAAAATGGTATTTTCAGCTTGATTATCAAATTATCGAGAAATAAGATTTACTTGGAGAATTACTCCAGTTAGCATCAGTATCTCTAATTTATCTTTAATTCTAAAATTATGATTTCTCAAAAATAGGTAACACTACTTCCTTCCTACTACAACTTTTTATTTGCAAAATATGTTTTTGTCAAAGTCAAAAATTTATATGCTGTAAAAAAATATGCCAGCATTGCTAAAGTTAATTTTTATAATTATATTAATAGGCGTCTGAAGTCATCACAAAACTGTATGCCACTCATCAAGAAGGAAAGAAAAATGTTGGGATTGATTTAGAGGTCCGTAAAACTTTAAAAAACCGTTTAATGTAGGCAAACTAATATCAATTTTCTAATTTTCAAAATTATTTGATACAGGGCGATGGTGTAGCTGTTAAAGATTCTTCAGAAAGCGAAATACTGGATTTGTATCTCAATAAATACTGGGCATTGAAGTTTGCACTTGATGCTGCTTGCACAGTTTTGAAAGTTGATCAGGTGAGTTGACCATTTTTGTTATATTAAATTTCTGGTGCAAGCATATTAAGGACTATTGTAAAGCAAATTATTTTATAAATGACTTATTCACTTCTTTCTTTTAGGTGTTTATGTCCAAACAAGCTGGTGGTCCCAAACCAAGAGCAAATAATAATCACGATGATGATTAAGTGTCAAACATAACTTAAAAGTGCGCTTATGCTTAACTGTCACGTTTATGTTTAAAGTTTTTACCAGCACCAAAATTACATAATGATCCTGAAGAGAATGTTCTGCTTAAAAGTCCATCAAGGATATTTAACTGTTCATAGAACACCGTGGCATCCATTGCCACTACGTCTTGATCTTTTGAGTTGAATGCCTGTCGATGTTTTTTGATAATTAAAATCAGATTAACATGACAATTATGTAGATTTCTGTATGTAATTTTCTATCTTTTTCCAGGATTGGCGACCGAAATGAAATTTACTTGAGCACCGAAATTATATCACTCGTGAACATGCATGGTTAAGAGTAGCTAACCCTGGTTTAAAATTCCATAGACTAATAGAGAAATTCTACTGCATGATGGTCTTATTGGTTTCTATCATTCTTTTGATCAGAAATCTATTTGTATTTACTGGATCATTGGGTAATAAATCAATAGACAATAATAGATTTTTCTATGATCCTGTTGTCAATCACCAATACATACTCTGTAAATAAAGCCCTCAATATTGAAATGATAGCATTGGAAATGACTTTTGACACACCCTGTACTTTAATATGACAGAATATTCAGATAACTTCAGAATATGCTTGCTGTAGTGATTTTAAAATCAAATGGACTGGAAGAATGGAGATTTATCACATAATTTAATTTATTAAATAGTTTTTAACATTTAAATAGGTATTTAAAACAAATTATGTAAAAAGGGGTGTGGTCATGGTAATAATATTACCCATGATGCATTTGTATAAAAAAGAATACAAAGATGGCTGACCCGAAGTATGCGAATTTGCCTGGGATCGTAAGTATTTTGTAATATTCCGATTTATTTCCGTTTATTAATTGCTAGTTTTATTCTAATTTGTAAATAGTTGATTCATAATCGACAGATGTTAAAATCTAAACATTTAGTAAGCATATATATATAAATTATACGAATAAATTTCCATCCACCTGGCGACTTGACACTTGAGTCACAGCATAAATGATGCCGCTAGGTTGCTATTATTTGGTGTTCTGTCCCTATGTAGTGCTGACCTGCTGGTATATTATCTTTATTTTATAAAAATATTATTTTCCAGGCATATGATCAGCCGGATTTCTTTGAAACAAGTGACCTGCCAGAGGCCGATCAAGCAAATGTGGAAGCTCAGGTGAGAATTCCATGCATTTAGTTCTATTTGTAAATTTGCTATCTCATTAATTTTATTTTATATGAACAATTGTCAGTACATTTATTCATTATTATTCTCTTGTAATAATGCAGGAAGAAAATGAAAGCATCGAAAGGATCCACTTGAATGCGAATGAAGCTTATGAAAAATTCAAAGGAAAAACGATAGATTCGACTAGAGTGGGTATGGAATTTCTATAAATATGTTTGGACTACCAAAAAGTTAATATACATTCAACTCATTAATGATTACACTGATTTAATTAGCACTTATAGCTACCTGTGCATGATTGTGAATTTTCAGCAGTAGTTAAACCTTGGTTCTGCATCTGTGCATTAATGCATTATGTATTGAATATAAAATATCATTGTTGATTCATAATTGTAATATTATATAAGTTATAGCGTAGCGCTGTAGTCTTGTTTTAGTAAAAATGTTAACTATTCCTGCAGATTTTTCTGATCGTATTGGCCATCGTCAACGAATTGGATATGATATTTGTGCAGGAGAATATGAAATGGTATTATTTTTTTTTAATTACAAATGCCTTTAATCGATTTACTTAAGCGTGCATTTCTAAAATATTTGTTTATTGTGACTAAAGGTAGGAGAAGGCTCAAAGGAGCCTGAAACGCCACAACAAAAATACCAGCGGCTACAGCACGAAGTTCGCGAACTGATGGAAGAAGTGGAAACAATTAAGGTTACACTTTTGCTAGGATATGTTGAATGTTGTGTTTTCTACATCAATGTTGCTGAGCAAAATTTTCGTTTATTTAGGCTGAGACCAAAAGCGATTCAAATGAGAAACAGAATGTAATGGGATTAGCCAAGCAAGCAGAGGATTTAAGCAATCAGTTACAAAGTTTAAAACTAGAACAAGTACTTGGTGCTGAAATTTTGAAAAATCTCAATGATCCACAAGGAAGCTTACAAAAGTAAAATAACCTGCTATGTTTTTAGCAGGCATTATTTGATTTAACTCTGAAGATATTCATATTTATGTATTTGTTTCTCTTTATACCGTGTAGAAAATTATTAGCTGATCTGGATAGTTTTAAACATGGTCAACGACCAAGTGATGCTAAATCTGCAAAAGCAAAAGCAACATCGTCAGGTGAAACTTCGACTGACCATGTTGTTTATGAATTGCACTACAGACCAGAAGTAGCAAAATTTAGCCATAATGCAAAGGTATGTGACGATAAAGTCTCCACAGAAATTCATATATTATTATCTTATTAAATGCTCCTTTTATACAATACTTTGTAATTCACAGGTGGCAGACTTGGAACAACGGCTTCAAAAGATGGAAACTATTCTTGGCAGTGACAGTGATAAAATGGTGAGCCATTCTTTTATCAGAAGTTTAACATTAACAAGTTTATACTTCAATAAAAAATTATTTCTTAATTGTTTAAGGCATCGTTGGCAAGTGACACTAACCACAAATCACTTTTGGTATGACATTCAGTATTTTTCATAGTTTGAATAGTGTAATATCCAGATCATGTCAAATCTTATTAATGCTGAAAATTTAAAATGTAGGGAGCAGTTTCTGTTCTTAATTCAAAATTGAACTTGTTGGATCCAATCCACATCGATCAAGCAGATGCACATCTAGCAGCATTATCGTTGAGGCTAACCGAGCTAGCAGACAAACGAGCTGTTGTTGAGGATGCCGAAAAGCTTAACAAAGTAATAACTGCATCAATCTTTTTAATCGTTATTTAACTTGTTGGAAATACAATTGTAGCTTGAATGTGTTGCAGGTTTCAGAGTTATTTGAGCTGCTAAAGAAGACCGAAGCTCTTTGTACCGAGTTGCCTGAAATTGTAGATCGGATGGTCATTTTAAAAGATTTACACGAGCAAGGTAATTTAAGCTTCGTCCATTTCCATCCCATCCTCCAATTTCAATTCTAATAAAAATATTAAATTTCAGCAATGCAGTTCAGCACTGCTCTCTCTCAACTCGATGCTACCCAACAGCAAATTAATTCTGGGCTGAAGCATAACCAGGATGCCCTTGTTGGGGTTCGTAATGAATTCACCAATTATAACTTCCACAATAACACAGTTTTTAAAGTGCCGTTTTATATCATTCATTTTATGCATTACAGGTTCAGCAGGAATTTTCTAAAAATGTTGATGTTATACAGGCAAATATCAAAAGTCTGGATGGACGGATCTCTGCTTTGAAAAAGTAGGCTCTCAGTTTCTATCAAGGATTTTAAAATTTATTTGGTGTAGGCAGCATCTTATTTACATTTCTGCTTTTAATGATACCATTTACATGTATTTATATCCTACTATCAATTTTGGATTGCTGTAGCAATGTATTCATAAAATTACACTTGGAAAATATAATAAAGAAAATTACTGGACTGATAGCATTGAAAAACTCAATCTTTGACTGTGAGGGATTGGAATTGGCTGGCGAGAACATAAAGCCAGCTAGTGAATGTAATATTTCTGGAAAAAATAACATGGCAAACATAGGGCTTAAATTGGGTCCTGTACAGGACAAGTTTATCTCGCACTCCTTATGCTTAGAAATTATTTCTGAGTAACGATCTCTAACCCCATCCAGGGCTTCACCCACAAATGCCCACTTAAACTGGTGGCGCCACCAATCAATACAGTTTAACGTTATTGATCGGTGATTGTGCAGTCAAAATATATAAAAGTTAAAAAGGAGGATTTTTATTTAATTTTCGATAAATAAAAAATCGAGTTGTTAACTTTTCAAAATTATTAATGCACAATGCGAATGTAGACATTATTCTGAGTAGTACAAAAAAAACTTACGAGAATCGAGTAATAAATAATGGAGATTCAGCGATTTTTGTGTTTTTTAGTTACTTGTATCGACACTGGTGGCGCCCCTAATCAATAAAGTTAAAAATCGCTGTATAACTGGAGAAATAATTGCTATTTTGTCTATTTTCAAAATATGTAAGAAAATGCCAGGATTTTAAATTAAAATTATGAATTTCAAGCATATACTATACTCGTCAATTCAAATTTGCCGCTAAAATATTTCCAACAGAGGATACGGCGCTTCTCGATGAGGCTCATCCATAAATTATGTCCGTTATAGCAAAACGTTTTTCTGCTAATATTTCGCGTTTTTCTTTCTCAAATATGGCGATTTTTGATTTTTTACATTCGTAATGATGTCTACTTTTATAAACATCAAGAAAAAAACCCAATTTTAAAAGTCGATTTTCCACCGATTTTTGAAAAAAAGCAAAGGCTATATATAACCTTGACTTTTTTTAGGCGAAAAACAATAATGTTCTTCAAATCTCGCGTTTTTTGGCTTAAATCACGCGTAATCACGTAACTTATTTCCTCCACTGGAAAAAAACCGCGATTTTATAAGCTAATTTGCTAAAAAAAGTAATTTTAAATGAAGAATTTATGGGGAAAATCCATAATATCTGTCAGGTGTTATTTGCTGCTAAAATGGGCTACATCTCCATTATTTGTTGCTAGATTTTCGTAGTTTTTTTGGTTTAATACTCAAAATAGTGTTTTGTTTCAGAATGTCCAATAAAAAATCTGAGTATTTAACGCTCACTATGAATTGAGATTTATGACCCTTTAGTTATTAAGGTCAAGTACATGTATATACACAGCGTTGGCAATTTTTTTAATTAAATTTTTAAGATAGATTACATATTTTTGACATCCTTTGGATTTTGCCCCTTAAGTGCAAGCTCGTTCTTTAGGCTATTTTAAACAACAAACACAGAACAACAATACTTTATTTTCACTTTAACAAATTTGTTATCGTGAAAATGATTAATCTGATTAAGGTGATCATACGTGGAGTTACAGAAATTTGTTCTCAGACATTTTACAAACGACGAGACAAAACTTTATTAAACCCAGAAGTAGAAAAATTTGAGTTTCAAACATACAAACAATACATACAAATTCATGTATTTCATCAGCTAGGGGTCCTGACAAGTTTTAGAGTTGTAAAATACAAAACAATTGCAATTGTCAGTCGTCGTGTTGGATTCGCATATCATCCTTGTCCAGCTTGAGTGATCCAAATTCTTGACTAAAACGAAAAATCATTTCAACATGAATAAAGTTTTGCAATTAGATTCAACAAGCAGATTAATCTAATCTAGATACATGTATTAAACAATGCAAAATATGTATACAGTACTGCGTAGCATCGTATAGATTCGAAGACATTGCAGGATCGATTTTTGTTGCTCGTGTAACAGTTGCAGTAAAGGTATGAAAAACTAAGATTTTATATACTTATACCTTTATTTGTCTTTTGTGGCTTTCATTACATTTCCATGCAGTCGAATTTTCATGTGTTCTTCTAAAAATTAAGCGCATTGATGTCACCTCGATTTTTTTGAATGACAAACGAGATTACACCTATTGACAAGATGAATCGCTTTTAATTGAATTATTTAAAGGGGGGACACAAATCGGGTTTTAACCAGCTTTATTTTCACTTTATTTTCACAATTTTATAAAAAAGTGCCAAAAAAGACATAAAATCAATGCTTTTCGAAAACTAAACAAAACGTCCTACAAAATTTTTCAACATTGTCAAAAAATGGCCCTACATTTGCAGGCTTTTTTGGTTGTTAATTAAGCCTCAGGCTACACTAGGCTGTTTCCGCGCGTTTGGCTAACCTCAAACAAGGCTTTTAATTAAAAAAAAAATTTCGGATTAATGTGCCAATTGTATAATTTTGGAATTTAAATAAAATTGTATGTCCTGTTTGAGGCTAGCCAAACGCGTGTTTCCGGCCTAGTGTGGCCTGAGGCGTAAGGTGGATTATTTAAGTTATGTTATGGTGAAGTTCCAGCAGAATGGTAGGCAACCACTCATAGCACTAAAGTTCACAGTGTTTGCCGCCTTTTATAAGTTAAGGCATTAAGGGGCCAGTCAAGAAGGACGTTCCCAAAATTACAATAAAAAAATGAAAACATAATTTTTGAATGGTCTCAAATAAGCCAAAGAAAGCCTTTTAAATAAAAATTACTAATTTGCAACCAGGTTT
The DNA here is from genome assembly GCA_034698905.1 of Xestoiulus laeticollis. Taxonomy (NCBI): domain Eukaryota; kingdom Metazoa; phylum Arthropoda; class Diplopoda; order Julida; family Julidae; genus Xestoiulus; species Xestoiulus laeticollis. The sequence continues at coordinate 6,505 of JAQGCC010000036.1, read as the reverse complement.
GATTCAATATGACTTTTGGAATTTTAAAGCGTTTACCAAATTTAAACAAAAGTCCGTGGAGAAATTAAACGACGCTTGGAGGCTCACAAATCTCAATAAATGTATTTATTCTATAATTGTAATTCGATACCATTGAGAACTCATGAAAATCAAGAATGATTCAAGAAAAGACAAACTTGTTTGTGCCCTGGATTCATGCTAGAATAATAAGATGCTCTATTCTTTGATGCGCCTCTATACTATGGACGGGTGCATCCCAAATCGCAGGTATGACTTTAGGAATCATTCTAGAATGAAACGATTCTTTAAAAAAAGAGTTGAATTTTGGGTATTGCTTGACACCTATTGTTTGAAGTGTCTTGGTTGGTACTCTGCTACAGTTTCTCACTCATTATAGGAAGGGCGGAAAATTTGAATTAATTTTAATTCACTCGTAACGACCTTGAAAGGTATCGTCATATCCAAAATTGTTGTAAATGCGGGAAAAACTACGCTAGAAATATTTTTATTATGACACTCCCAACTTTATTCAAATTTTTGTAAAGGTTTTTGTCTTAAATACACTCGTAATTTCATTGTTACCAGCATTTGTTCCAACATTATTTGTAAGTTTAACTTTATGCACTAATATTAGCTTACTGTAGCTTTAAATTTGGACGAATATTGGATGCAAGTATTAAGCCGTTCTGTTTTTAATTGCTTATAATTTCGAGGCAGATAATCCAATTTCGGAATAGGAAACTTTAATTGGTGACTCCGTATTTGATGAGCATTTTATAAGGTAAGCATGTTTTGTTTTAATTCCTGTACATGTACTGTTTATTTGTATTAATGGATTAAATCAAATTTGTGTAATTCTCTTAAAATACAACGAATATTCACACCATAGTGGTTTAAAAATGACGTTTGACGCTGTGTATATACAAGTATATATATATATATATATATATATATGTATATGACCTTACGGACATTTAGGGAGTCCAAAGGGTCATAAATCTCAATTCATAGTGAGCGTTAAATACTCAGATTTTTTATTGGACATTCTGATACTAAACGCTATTCTGAATATTTAAATGAAAAAACTACGAAAATCTAGCAACAAATAATGGAGATGTAGCCCATTTTAGCAGAAAATAACACCTGACAGACATTATGAATTTTCCCCATAAATTCTTCCCTTAAAATTACTTTTTTAGAAAATTAGCATAGAAAATCGCGGTTTTTTCTAATGGAGGAAATAAAGTACGTGATTACGCGTGATTTAAGCCAAAAAACGCGAGATTTGCAGAACATTATTGTTTTTCGCCAAAAAAAAGTCAAGGTTATTGCCTTTGCTTTTTTTCAAAAATCGGTGGAAAATCTACTTTTAAAATTGCGTTTTTTTTCTTGATGTTAATCAAAGTAGACATCATTACGAATGGAAAAAACAAAAAATATCCATATTTGAGAAAGAAAAACGCGAGATATTAGCAGAAAAACATTTTGATATAATGGACATAATTTATGGATGTGCCTCATTAAGAAGCGCCGTATCCTCTGATGGAAATATTTTAGCGGCAAATTTGAATTGAACTGGACAAACTTTACTTACCTAAAGGTAAGTAAAGTTAAAATCGCTATATCTCAGTTTTTTCTTGTTCGATTTTCATGAAAATTTATTTGTTGTGCTCAGAAAATTGTCTACTTTAATATTGTAAAGAAATAAGTTTTAAAAGTTAATAAATCAATATTTATCGCAGATTAAATAAAAATCGACATTTTAAACTTCTTTAACTTTTTACTGCTCAATAAGAAAGAAGACATTATTCTTAGTACACCACAACAAATATCATGAAAATCGAACTATAAATAACGGAGATACAGCGATTTTTGTTTCATTAGTTCCTTTTATCGACGCTGGTGGCGCTAGCGATCAATAACGTGTATTGATCGGTGGCGCCACCACCTGTCGATTAGAAGAATTAATGAAACACTAAAATCGCTATATCTCCGTTATTTTTAGCTCGATTCTCGTGAAAATTTTTTTGTAGCAATCAGAATATTGTCTACTATCTTACTGTGAAGTAAATGTTTACAAATGTTAAAAACTGGATATTTTATTTATCGAAATTTAAATTAAAATTGACCTATTTAGCTTTTATAAATTTTGACTGCACAATGAGATAGTAGACATTATTCTGATTGCTACAAAAAAAAAATTCACGAAAATCGAGCCAGAAATAATGAAGACATAGCGCTTTTAACTTTACTTACCAAAAAGGAGTGTTTCAAAAAGCAACTAAAAAACACAAATAGCTATATCTCCGTTATTTATAGTTCGATTTCATGATATATAAGAAAGTACACATTATTCGGAGTTGAACAAAATACATTTCACGAGAATCGAGCAATAAATAACGGAGATAAAAGCGATTTTTAACAGCGAATTGCACCTGACAGACATTATGGATTTTCCCCATAAATTCTTCACTTAAAATTACTATTTTAGAAAATAAGCTTAGAAAATCGCGGTTTTTTCCAGTGGAGGAAATAAGGTACGTGATTACGCGTGATTTAAGCCAAAAAACGCGAGATTTGAAGAACATTTTTGTTTTTCGATAAAAAAAAGACAAGGTTATAGCCTTTGCTTTTTTTCAAAAATCGGTGGAAAATCGACTTTTAAATTTGCGGTTTTTTCATGATGTTTATGAAAGTAGACATCATTACGAATGGGAAAAACCAAAAATCGTCATATCTGAGAAAGAAAAACGCGAGATATTAGCAGAAAAATGTTTTGATATAACGGACATAATTTATGGATGAGCCTCATCAAGAAGCGCCATATCCTCAGATGGAAATATTTTAGCGGCAAATTTGAATTGGCGAGTATTGTAAATGCTTAAAATTCACAATTTTAATTTAAAATCCTGGCATTTTCTTATATATTTTGAAAATGGACATAATAGAAAGTGGAATAGATGTAAAAGCTAAAAATTTGGCTCGGTACTCTGTATTTCTTTTTGATGATTTGTGTGAGCCTTGTGGAGTTTTATTTAACATCTTATACCAGTTTAATCATTTATTACTGTAAATGTGTTTTGTGATACTTTATTGGTTTGTATTGTGCTTTAATACCTTGACTTTTTTACTTACTCTTTGAGTGTCTGTTGATTGCTATTTTTTTGGCAATTAAATAAATAAATAAAATAAATAAATAAAAACACGACAATATATGCATTGTTTCTCCATTTATAAAGCATTTCAATCTGCATTTAATGCAAATTTGAATTGCTTTTCATTCACTAGATGGCGCTACATTGCTTAAGTAGTTATTGCTTTTGTTCTAGAGCATTGCATTATGGGGGTTCTAGGACTATGGAAAAGCCACTGAAAGGCACATTTAAAGATGGATAATAATTGCTTTTAATAACGGCGGTTTTGCTAAAAGCTTAATAAACGTAAATTGGCTTCGTGGAACAAACGGCCGTTCATATGACCCGGGAATTTTGAATTCACTTAAAATTAATATACGAGAATTTTTTTAAATTCCGACGTTTTTTCAGATTTTGGAGGTAAATCGAGATTTAAACTCCACTTTTTATGAAAATCGACCTCATTACACACGGAAAAAGCCAAAAACCACAATATTAAACGTCATATTAAATTCTACGAAAATTAAGGCAGTTCAATTGTGAACTATCTTTTGTCGTTGATCCTCGACTAGAGTACATGTAGAGTCAATGTGGCAGAGTCGTTCAAAGTGAGTCGATACTCGGTAGCTTGCAAATGACCCAACACTAGTATTGAGTTCACAAGTCAAAAGACTCGTGTGAACTGAATTTTGTCGTTGATTCTCGAGTGAGTACCAAGTCATTCAAAGCGAGACATAGCGAGTTGAAACTCGGTAGCTCGCGAACCTGGCCCAACACTATTAGTGTTCAGTTCACAAGAAGACAAGAATTCAACTCACCCCCCCTGAAAATCCAAAAAAATGTAAACGCAATTTTGTTAGAATTAAATTTGATATATTAATTATGAGAACTTTAAAGGTCGATCGCTAGACCATGTCGGTACCGGGCCGGGGCACTGTGAAGAATCAAGGCATGTATTTTAAATTCCGGTGTACTGTGAATTAGTCCATTAAAATACTTGCCTTAATTCTTCACCGTGCCACGGCCCGGTCCCGACACAGTCTAGCGTGAATCGACCTTAAAAAAGTAGAAGTAGGAACAGAGGGGTGATTAGGGGTACTCATAACTTATGCTCAGATAGCCTCTCCTCAATGACCTCCAAAAATTTCGACTTTGGGATTGGCAATTCCCATCAATCATAATTCTGATTGTTATGAGTACACCTTACAAAAGCTGCAAAGTTTTATAACGAACCAGTTAGTTTATGTCCAAGGTGGAGCAAAATATTACTGTATTCAATTGGGGGCATTTCGTTTAAATAACAATAATTTGCATTGCAATTCACTGTAAATTAAAGGTGCAGTTTCCTACTATCATTTGCGCAGGAAAATGAGCTTCACATCTATTTTATTTTACTGCAAATTCATATGAACAAAACCGTAGCTTTATAAACTGTTTAATCCACAAGATAAAAATCAATGAAACCCATTATTTAACTTGGCCATTTGCAGATTTCACATATTGGTATAAGTTACACATTTTTACACAAGTCTTTTTAATTGTATTTTTTCACACATTAGTTCATAACATCAGCAATGATAAACGACCAGCAGGCCAACAAATCATTTACATTAAAATAAAGCATCTCTTTTAACTGCACAGCAGGCTCTTGTATACATTGCAAGGTGGTACACATTTTGATTAAATAAGCTAGCAAACCCACATCCAATTAAGAACAATATTTGATAGATCTGTTCTTATAGTTGGAGAAAAACCCCATTAAGTGCTGGAAGAATGTTTATGCAAGATTGACTAAAGTTTCAAACAATTGTTTGCCAAACATGTACCGTTTTGTAGGTCCAACAGAGACCTCATTTCATGACAGTATTTCGTGCAGATTTCAGTTTGTCGATTCTTTTTTGCAAGTGATTATTTGCAGTTTCTAATTCTTCGATACGTGATTGTGCTTCTCTGAACTGGAAAATTTCGGTACAAAAAACAAAGCGTTACTAAATCGTCTTGATGGTTCGAACAAATTCAAATACTAAAGTTGTTTTAACCTCTCTTTGAAGTTTCCGCTTCTCTGCTTTTAACTCGTCTTCACTTTTTTCCGTTGCTTCTGCTGCCGTTTTATACCTGGCAACTTGGTTTTCCAGTCTAGCAACCTAAAGTTACCGTAAAATGTAGTTAACAGGAGTTACAAGAAGTTAGAATTAAATGACCTAAAGTTGCTCTTACGTTGCTTTGCAATGCCGTTATTTCTTGTTCAGATTTCTGAAGCTTAAATTTATAATCATTAACTTGTTTATTGGTCTCCCCTGCAATAGAACAGTATAACTTTACATATTAAAAGAAAATCATCCAATATTTATCACTACAAATGCGCAAAAGTAAAAATACTCCTTAGCATTTCATCTTTAAATCTATTCTACCAAAAAACCAGCTTTGCTTACTTTGCATTTCAAGTAACTTGATGTCTGGGCCATTTGCTTGAGAGCTTCCAGTGACATACTTTTCCATTTTTGTATTCTTCTGTCTCTCTTCATCTAGATCTAACGTTAGCCTTCTTATCTGTTGTTTTCGAATGACAGAAATGTTTTTTATCATTATATGAGGACATTTACTAAAATACAAATTAATGCAGATCACAGTTAACATACTTGATCTAACAGATCCTGTTTTTCCTCAGCAAAACGTTTCAGCCTAATTTCTGAAAGGGAAAATAAACACACTTAGTTATATGTGACCATGTGATTTCCTCTCAGTAAAATGTAGGCATATATTGCAAAAACTTTCCATTACCTAAAGAGCCCTCGCCAGCTTTTTCCAATAACACCGCTGCTTCTTGAGAAACGAGTGTAACTTTATTTGTGGTGGCTTCCATGTCATTGTGAATGTCACCATTTTCCTCCCCTTGCTCTACACCATCTGCATTGATAACGACTAGACCATGCTCCTGTGTTCAATATAAACATAAACGTTATCCGAGAATGTACTGAGGAATAATACGTTATATTGCAATTAAAGACTCCAAAACAAACGTGCCGTAATTAGTTTATCTCTTTGCTCTAATTGGAATTTTAAGAATTCAATATCTTCCTTTAGCTTGTTTTCATCCTTTTTCAAAAAATCAAAATCCTGAAACAAACAGAAAAAAAATGTTATGGTTGCACTGTACTTTAATCGGATCATAACTGATGACCAGTGGCGAAGCTAGCATAGGTGACACCCGGGGCGGATATCGATGGTGTCACCCCTCAAAAACAGTTAACTTTTAAAAAAAACTACTTGTTATAATACAAAAATAAAAATTGCTAAAAATGCAGTATTTTTGTAACTACTGCATGATCAAAATTTCATAATTTTCCCATTTATAGGGAATTTTTAAAAAA
>JAQGCC010000035.1:0-75621 GCA_034698905.1 Xestoiulus laeticollis | reverse complement strand
ATGTCTGTAAAGTTTATAATTGTAGAGGGTCTGGTAAACTTTACAGACATATTTCCATGAAATGGAATATACATATACACAAACAAAAAAGTTAAACAAATAATAGAATATTTAGGCTAGGTCCTCGTACATTCCATTTGTTAATAACAGTTTCCAAAATTAAATTAAAAAATTATTTAGAAAAAAAAGGTTTATTCTTGTATGCAACTTGCTTAAACAAGTGTAGAGAAACTGAATATCGTTGTTTTTTCAGGCCAAGTATGAGTCGACCATCGAATCGTACAAAAAGAAACTGGGTAAATACGAATTTTGTAGAAATAAAATTAACGTCTCTTTTGTTTGAACTCGTATCGATATGTAACTTTATTATCTTGCAGAGGATCTCGGAGATCTTCGCCGGCAAATGAAACTCTTGGAGGAGAAAAACACCGTCTACATGCAGCAAAACGTCGAACTCGAAGAGGTGCAGATTGGTAAATTTTGCGCTTTCGCCTCCCAGATTTTTGCTGATGTTTGGGAGATGCATTGTTTTATAGGAGCTTAAGAGGAATGCCACGCTAAGAAGCCAACTGGACATGTACAAAAAAAACGTGCAAGAGCTGCACGGCAAGCTGTCAGAGGAAACGAAAAAGGCCGATAAGTCTGAATTCGAGAAGAAAAAGCTTCAAGATAAATTCGCTGCCATTGAAAGTGAGAAAGAGGTGAGTCGATTGGATTTGCCACCATGTTTCGGTAATGCAAATGGGCTTTTTTTACTAAAACGAAACTTTGTTTCCGTAATTCCAGAGGTTAGTCGCAGAACGAGAGGCCCTTAAGGAAATCATCGATGAGCTAAAGTTAAATCAGCTGCACATAGGTAATTTTTGTTTTGTCGTGTAACATTTCGGTAATCGATGAGCAAAAAATGTACTTTAATCTACGCTTATATTTGTTAGAATCTACTTCGTCTCAAGATCACACTGGCCGTCCGTCTGTTGGTTCCGACAGTGATGGCTTTGAGATGATTCCACCTGTTGTTAAGTAAGCCGCACTTTGCTTATTAATATATTCCCTCGTGTAAGGAGCCCCCCCCCCCTTTTATTAAAAAAATGTACCCTGCAAAAACAGCTTTAAAGTTTGGGTGGGGTAATTGAGGGTTGCATACCAGAATAAGCTTTTTTTCTAAATAATTTTTTAATTTAATTTTGGAAACTGTCTGTAAAGTTTATAATTGTAGAGGGTCTGGTAAACTTTACAGACATATTTCCATGAAATGGTATATTCCATTCTATGGAAATATGTCTGTAAAGTTTATAATTGTAGAGGGTCTGGTAAACTTTACAGACATTTTTCCATGAAATGGAATATACATATCCACAAACAAAAAATTTAAACAAATAATAGAATATTTATGCTAGGTCCTCGTACATTCTATTTGTTCCTAATAGTTTTCAAAATTAAATAAAAAAATAATTTAGAAAAAAAGGCTTATTCTGGTATTCTCTTAATTGCTTAGCTATAACTCGATGTGCAAAATTTTTGTGTTATGATAACTAACCCTTGAAATAGGTCTCGTAGATCATTTTTACTATCAATTCTTTACAGGGAAAAACTCATTCGCCTGCAACACGAAAACAAAATGTTGCGATTGAATCGACAGGGTAGCGACGAAGATCAAATTCAGGTGCTGCAGTCGGCACTGGACGTGACGAAAGAAATCCAGAGCGAACTGGAGACGGAAAGCAGGTGGGGAAGTCGTTTCAAATGTGACATCTGTGTCGACATCCTGGTCGGCTTCTTCCTTAGCATATTTGCTCCATAGCGCTGCTGCTTCATGCTGCGCTGTCTGTTCATTCGAGAGGTGCGAGGTCTTTCTCGTACGGTCACAGTCATGTAGCATTGACGCGACCAATTCTGAAGCGGGTGGCTTGTCTTTGTGAGGGTTGTGCTTGCTTACCGCGGGGCAGCTACGTGTTCCGCTTTTGCTATTAAAATGCCGTAAAGCGGTTAGGAGAATTTCAAGATCGTCGCGAAAACCGGTTGAGATAAGCCACAAGAACCTTGGCTGCTTTTAACCGCGGGAGAATTCGTGCAGATGTTGAGAGTATATAATTTTTAAAAACAAAGTAACATTCCCATTTCGTTGCGAATTCCATTCAAGTGTACCTTAAGTTATGAAAATCTAGTTTTCTAGTTGAAATCTAGTTGAATATAAAGTTAGCGTTCCGCCATACAATGACCAAAATGACAGAGTCCATTTTGGTAACTCTTCCCGGCCAGTTTTTGCATATTAGAATGGGAACAATTTTTATTGGCTGCTGGTGTTTTTATGCGACATTTTTGGCTGGGAATGTCCTGGAACTTTGTCACATGGTGGTAGGCTTTGCATTCGGAATTTCCTTGATTGTTACGATCTTTTAAACTAATGTGGTTTTCAAAAAATTGCCGTTTCATTCACGGGGAATTTAATCTTTAACTTTTGGCCAAACTATCTTCAAATTTTCTGTTCGTATGCCATTCATGAATGTCGTCAAAATCAATTTGAAACCCCGTTTTCATTTTAATTCATTTTTTCTAGAGTTTGCAAATATGTTGCTTTTTAAATTTGATATACGATCCTAAGGGCCCTACCACACGAGCGATATTTGGTCGTGGAAATAGGTGGCATATAACCTCGAACTGGGAATCTATAATTTCAATAGAATTTTAACCATCGACAGAACATGCGATTTCTTTTAAGAGGGTTGCATACCAGAATTAGTCTTTTTTTTATAAATTATTTTTTAATTTAATTTTGGAAACTGTTAGGAACAAATTGAATGTACGAGGACCTAGTATAAATATTCTATTATTTATTTAACGTATTAAAATTAGAAACCCGGTTTGTGGTCGTGTGCCACCTGTTGCCACGACAAAATATCGCCCCATGTGAAAGGACCCTTATGCCTAAAATGTCTCTCGGAAATTTCTATACCAGAAGATGCAGTGTTTACTTTTTACCAAATGAATAGAATTTTTTTTAAAAGTTTGTCAGAGTAACTTTGAAGTCATTCTCTAAAAAAAAAACATTCGAGGAAATTCGTACCATTAATGTGATAGGGACCTGTGGTTTTCTTATTTCTTCAACAGGGTTGCCCCAAATCGGACCAAATCGAAAAAATTCTATGAATTTGAGAAATTACCAAGTTGGGTGAAGAATTCAAAGAATTCTGATGTATTATTTTGTCAGTGTTAAAAAAAATGTATTTCACAATAACTGTTCTGTTTGGAGAAGAAAAGTAGAGAATGTGGGGCAGCCCTGTTTGTGCACAATCGCCAGTTTGCTGCTCATTTCTTTGAATGAGTTTGGGTGCTAGTCTATCCTTTATCTAGTTGTATCCCTATGATATAATTGCATAAGGTTTACAAGTTGTATGTTTTCATGTAATGAACAGTATTTTTGTTCATTTGATCGTTCTCGTATTGTTAGCAATTTTTGATAAATCTATTTGAAATGTTAGTTAGAGGATGCTATACAAAAGTGAGATTTTTTCCATGTGATAGGTTGCTACTAGAGATCTCTTCCAAGTTGACGAGTGTAGCTCCCACCTTTTTAATAGCAATAATTCACTCGGTATGCTTCGTTAAATTAGTGCCTTATCGATTATAATCTCAGGTAGAAATGCAAATATTTATGTAAATATACAAATTGGTTTATTGCATGCTTAATGGGGCAAAGCAGAAAAAAACAGGTAGATTATTGTAGATTTTTGCCGGGAGATCAACATTTTGCCTTAGATTCATGTTTTGGCTCCAGTTGGCGATTACGTTTATACTACGATCGCAGTATTTGTCGATAAAAAGTACGTTGTACTACTTCGAGCCTTAGCTTTTTAATTCCTCGGTCAGAATTCAATGACCTGATGTTGATTTGAAATTTCTGCAAGCGCTTGATTTGAATTTATTTTGATTTATTCAAACTACTGATAGTCGTTGATCTATGCCAGCACATTTGATGAATGAATGTACTGAACTTGTGCAAATAAATGTTGGTTATTGTTTAAGATAGTTGGTGCACGCAATTGCTTTCCATTTGCTTGAACAACCTTATGAATTTTAAATTGGTTTTACTAATTTCGATTATTTTTTTGGAATTAGATTTAAAAATTTATTCAAAATTTATTTTATGTAAAATCTGACAAAATTGATGAGGTTGTTTGTAGCTACACGATTACATTTTTGTGCTCTTACACAATACCATTACCTGTTTTCTTAATGCCTACACGAGCTCTACAGATAGTAGTTGTTTCAAATAGTTATGATATTACAAATATATTTCATAATTAGCACGAGAAGTACTTATAGATACAGCCTTTAATCCTTTGCAGTTTTTTACACACTCAATAATTAAAGTTAATTACTCAATTTTCTTTTCTGCTTGGTTACAGATTGGCAAACCAACGCATCCTTGAATTGGAAAGTCAACTGGAAGAGATGCAGCAAAGCCAGTCCACGGCAAGCATGCAAGAGGGTTCGGAACTTAGGCAGAAAGTTAATTCGACGCTAGCCAAAATCGGAGAACTCGAACTCGAGTTGCAGAAAAAGAATTCGCAGATTGATCAGCAAGAAGCCCTTTTGACATCACACAGTAAAATCATTCCTAATTTTTTTTAAATTTTTGTAATGTGTCGACGGAAAAGTAGCGAGCCAAGATTTGGTCGAGAATATCAGTGTTTTGTTTTTACTTTCCGGATAACAGCATGATTTGTTTTGCACAGATGGAAAAACGCAGCAGTTGCAAGAATTGCTCAACAGAAAAGAGGACGAAATTCGAGAAATGGATGAAAGATACAAAAAATACTTGGAGAAGGCAAAATGTGTATGTATTACTAGTGAATGCTTGCCCTTTCTACTATCTTCCTGCGCTGGAGTTACGCTGTTCTGATAATCCAATTATTTATAGGTAATGCGGACCTTGGATCCGAAGCAAAATCCGATTAATGCGCCCGATATTAACGCTCTCAAATATCAGCTTCAAGAGAAAGACAAATTTATTGAAAATTTAGAGGTACAATATTTTCCCTTCTCATCCACCATCTACACATCAAAATCAGATTCTTAGAAAAATATGTTCCCACTTGTTCATTAATAAATGAATGTTTCCTACTTTTTCAGAAAGAAACAAAAGAAACGAAAGTGATGCGAGAAATGGAAGAGAAAACCATCATCACTGCCTTTCATAGCTTGGTTTGAGCATTTGCATTTTATACTTTGCTTAAGACTTAAAGAGGGTTGCATACCAGAATAAGCCTTTTTTTCTAAATTATTTTTTAATTTAATTTTGGAAACTGTTAGGAACAAATGAAATGTACGAATACCTAGCATAAATATTCTATTATTTGTTTTATTTTTTTTGTTTATGTATATGTATATTTCATTTCATGGAAATATGTCGGTAAAGTTTATAGTTGTAGATGGTCTAGTAAACTTTACGGACATATTTCCATGAACAGGAATATACATATACATAAACAAAAAATTAAAAAAAAATATTAGAATATTTTTTTATGCTAGGTCCTCGTACATTCCATTTGTTCCTAACAGTCTCCAAAATTAAATTAAAAAATAAGTAAGAAAAAAAGGCTTATTCTGGTATGCAAATCTCTGTAATTTACGAAATAGCGTTTTGCCATTTCGTCTTATGTTTTAGAATTTCAAAAAATGTATTTTGCACTTTATTGCAGGGGATGCAACTTCAGCGCCGTGCAGTGGAAGAACGCCTAGCAGGCATGACACAGGGCCATTCGTTTTTAGCCCGGCAAAGGCAGGCAACGTCGCGCCGTATGGGTTTGGGACTCGGTCAAAGGTGATTAATTTCTCCTATGCATCCTTACGTGCCGTTCTCCTGCATGTGACGCTTTTGGTCCGTTTGGAGAAAAAATGCCTTGTGGAATCTTTTTTATCTCTGGGTAAATTGGTCTCGTTCCTTTTGTGTTTTGATTTAGTTTGAAATAGTAGATTTGTTTAGATGATTTACACGACACTGTCCGGGTGAGATTGTCCATTTGTACGATTTTCATACATTCAATAACATTGTTTTAGACATGAGTTTCGCTCCACAGAATATTTAACAAGATACGCTAGTTCATGAGTATTTTAATCGGTTTTATTCATAAAACCAATGGGAATTGTTCGGCACTAAACTTTAGCTAGTTGAAAGGAAGATTTTTAATTTCTTAAAATTATATTTTGCTTTGTGTGTTCGTATTCAGAAATTTAGACAATAAGCAAAAACTGCTTTTAAACTTTATATTAACTTGTAAAACTATGTAAAAGTTTTTTATTTGGAAAGTTGATGGAAACTCGCAAAATAATATAATGTAGCAATTTTGACACACATTATAATACATTCCCATACACCCTTTTTGATTGTCCATTAAACTTATAGCGGCACATGATGCGAATTGATTTAATGAAGCGGGACACTTTAAACTAGTCACGGCTATTTTCATACATGATATTGCGGGACACAATACTAAATGCCAACTCTTTCCTCGTACTATCCTTTTTAGCGATTCATTAGCGATTAAGTCCGAACAAGCTTTAATTACAGCAATAACGCTTCCTACATAGTGATACAAATATGAGCTTACGTTCATATGCATTAATGTGTTTTCTGTCTATTACGAGAACATTTGCCAGCGCATTGGAAAAGTTCGTAAAGCGCGTGTGTGTACTGTTGGCTATTGAAAATACTTGCTGTTACGCTACCATATATTTCTTGCTTCTCTGTTTCCTTCGCCATTTAACCTATAATTTCCGTTTCTGGAGAATATTTCACTTACTTCTAGGTTGAATTTGTACACTATTAATGTCAGGCCACCATATTAATCCACTTTTTCTATTTGCAGCGATTATCTCGACTTTTAAAATTTTCCCTGCACGTCATATGTGATCTGTGTTGCTCGAGGAGAAATAATAAGCCTTCTCTTTTGTAATATTTCGCTTGCTGCTGTTTGCTAAGCTATCTTAATTCGACGCGCCTTTCGTATCATAACGAAAATTGGGTTCATTTTTATGCAAGGCATAATAATTTTATTCCATCTTTTATTTAATATTTATGTATTTTCGAATGCTATCTACAATAAGTATTTTTTAGTGATTAAGTGACCATAACCAAAGGAAACAATGTAGTTTACGAATAAGTTATCGTAGTTAGTTTTAAGTGTTCGCTAATGAGATCGAAGAAGCAAGTGTGTTTTAATTTGTGTGAGGCTTATATTTAATAATGACATAGCATGCGAGGATGCAAATTTTATTTTAAACTTAATAGCTTTATTATATTAATTTGAGTGTTTGTGCTGCATGGAGGGAATGCAGGACATTGGATCATACTAGGACAATACATTGTACTGTAAATAAAATATTGTTTTAAACCTTTAATATTTGTGTTGCATTTAGGTGTTTGAGTTTAGCAATTGCGTTTGGCATCGACAAAGTTTTGTAAAGTAACAGATTGTAAGGTTTGAATTAAGCATGACGCATGCAGTTGTGTATTTTTTAAATTGTGATTCCAAAATTTCCATATGCTCATCATTATCTACACATATCCGACGCAATCTGTATTTTTTTTTAACAGCCAGCGTGATTCTGGTGGGGTTCAGCCAATTCTTACAGAAAGGTTAGCCTGCTGGTAAATTTGTAGCACGGGGTGTTCCAATCTGTGTCCCATATTTTTCGTGCGATATATATTTTTCAGCGAGATTTCACTGTGCGGAAATTTTTGGTCACCGAAATGTTGGACCACCCCGTTGTAGCATATAATATATTGCAGTACAATATTGGCTGCACCATGTGACACTACCTTTATTTTTTGATAAAAAATAATATAGGTTATGGGACTCGCCAAACAACTAAGTTTGATATTACATGCAGTTTTGGAAGTTATTACATCAAGATCATGGAATTTGTTTGGGAGATCACATCATCCAGAGGATTATGCATATTTGTAGTAATAAAACGTATTTGATTGTATAGATTGCATTTCTAATGGCAGATGTGAAGAAAAATAAATTTTCTATAGGGCGCAAGTTTGAACTTGTTGAAAAAATCTTTTGTGGCACCATGTATTCAGCTTTACTAATGCATTATGGGAAGGTATAATGTGACTGGTGGCGCCACCTAGATCCTAAAATCGCGCGCGCATGTTTGGACATGAATAATTTTTCGAAGTGAATTCGAAAAGAAACTTTAAAAAGAATTCAGGTAATTATAGATTTATTATGATGATTTAATAGCTTAAGATAAGCTACATCGAACTTATATGTGAACCATATATACATGTTTTAATCGATATTCTATACATGTGCTGCATGGCTACATGTACAGTATATTGATGGAAGGGTACACCCCTACGGTGGCCGCCACTTATTTTCAATAGTTAGATTTGGCAATACGGACGATCGGAGGTTCCTTTACGATAACGCATCATAATTAACGTGTCATAAACTGTTGGTGATGCGTCTTTTCAATCTTTTGGCACCCGCGCATCCTCATTTTAGAACGCGTTATCGTAAATATGAAAAAATTCCATTGCTTGTGCATGTGAATTAGAATTTTTTCACGTGTAATTTTGGGTTGTTTTTAAGTTTATTTATTTAAATTGCATTAGAAAATTTACAAAATTCGTCAATTAGTAGCCTTCGTTGGTAAAATTATCAAATCCTTATAATGCAAAGAATCTGAGTATTTTCGCAATTTCGCCATTGCATTTGCTGTGAGTTGGCAACTTATCAGGGGTGTCCAACTTTTTTTGAGTCGCGTATACCAACAGTTATCCAAACATTGAACCACTTGCCAATACTCATCCCATTTGCCAAAACCTGCAAAAATTGTTGAATGGTATCCACATGCAGGCTATGTTGTATGCCTATAGCCTCCATCAACTTTAAAAATACAATTAGGGTCTTTTGGGATTTGAGAAAATTAGGGGAAAGCCCGGAGGTTTTTTTCAAAAACAATAATATGAAAAGTTTAAAGTGAGCCATATAAAGAAAATGGAAATTTGATTGGAGTCTCTCTCTCTGAATCTTCTGGTAATTTCGATATGTAATTTGCTCTGTATAAAAATAAGCAATTGCAAAAATATTTGCATGTGGGCATCCCAAAAGACTCGCCAATCGATCTACAAGGAACAAGAGGCAGTTTTGATGTCATCCAGTAGTTAATGGAAATTTAAGAAGTTAAGAAGAAATAAAAAAAAAAAACGTGAACTTGCCCGTAAAGTATTTAAAATCATTTATTTCTCGTGCATCCTAATGTATGGTATGTTGCTTTACTAGCTAGTTAGCTTACGAATAATAACTAGTCAGAATTAATTTGCACCTGACTGCAGTGATTCTTACTTCGACTCGAATCATCTTATACATGACAGAAAAACAAAAAGACATTGACACGTTTGAGAAACATAAAAATAAGCAAAATAGTGTTATAGTTGGTAACAATATTTACATGTTTTTTTGTATTTGACAAGTCTTGGAAGAGAAACAAAAATGCTACACAATGATTCTGTCAGAATTCTTATCGATAAGCACATCCTTGAGAGGCACATTGAGTTAGCTAGAATGATAATGTAAGATCTTATGGCTATACATTTGAATTTAAAATGGATTAGGTCTATCAATATTTTGTTTTCATATCATTCTTAAAACTTAGTTCTGCTAAAACGATATTTCACCGCAAATCCAACCAACTCTCAGTGGCCTATGCAAGTTTTTTAAGTTTTATGCACTATTTCACAAACTCGTTTTAATATCTAAAACTAAAAGTAAATGAAAGTGCACTTTGTGAACCCCTTATTTTTTCCGACATTTCTGCAAATTACAGGCCTATCGTTCTTTGTTTGAAATTTATTTTGCAGCACCAACCAAGTACATTTAGTACATAATTTTGTTCATGATATTTTCATTTATTCTCTCTTCAATTAAAGTCAAGCAATTTTTAATGTTTTTTTTTTCATTAAACATTCATGGGAATTATTTGAATGCATTCATACCATCAAATAGTAAATATCTCATAGATAATAAAAATTACACTACTGATACGATGTTAATATCAAGCACTTAACGAATGGCCCTTGTGCAATTTTTTTCATATTTCATGCATTAAACTGCTTATAACCGTTGAAACTTAGCAGTCCATCAGTTTTTTTTTAAATTACTGCTAAGTAACACGGGTCTCTGATTAACAATGACTAGTCATGAGTTTAAAAAGGCAACCTATCACGTTTTGTTAGTGGAAGCAGTTGCAATAACAAACGTAAAAACATGGTCACTGAAATTATAAGGATGCATATGTTTGAAACAATACAATCCGAGAACCGAAACTATCACAGAATTGCCAATGTAATGCAAATAATTTTTTATAATAATTACCCATGCAGAATATGTAGATTTTCGTGTCATATTCAACCATAATGCCAGCATCATGAATGCTAGGATACGTAAGCTTTTCATTTTGTGAAAGTATTTTAATGGACACCAATTTTTGGCAAAGTGCACTTAAAAGTTGCTTTAAAAGTTCGCTGGAGAGAGACCTATAGGCCTATAGAATTTGCAGAAAGTTTCCAAAGTTGCCCATCCGTTTACTTGCAAATTATCAGACCGCAGTAAATATATATCCTCCTGCATTTTCACAACTAAGTACGTGTACGTAGCCCTGCATCCTGAATCCTTTCTTACAGGGTACCGCAGAGGTTTTACACTGGCATCGATTGAATATCCGTTTTCTTGTCGTATTCGTCAATGTACCATTGCTGGTTCAGATAGAGGAAGTCTACAATGATCTTGTAAATAGTATTGTGAGCTTTGACTTCGACATACATGGCGAGGAAGAATGCGACGAAGAAAAGCACACCGCAAACCAGCGTGACAATTTCCGACTGAGTCAGTCGGTTTTTGTCCAGACTCACGCGGCCTCCTCCTTTGTCGTGTTTGAAGCACAAAATAGTCACTGTGGCAGCACCAATCATTGTTAAAAGACTGAGGAAAAAGATGGTGTGGAGAATCTTATCACGTAAGGAGCACTGCGGAAATTGCCAATGGTTTACCTGCAATGAAACCAAAAGAAATTTGTTTTAATGGAAACCATCATCAAAAACCAGGCCGTTATTACAGCGGAACCTGTGAATAGCGCACAACATAGGGAACAATTCATAATTTAAGGGACAGTGTTAATAGCAGGGGCAGCTGGTTCTGTAAAGTTGATCCGTGCCGACTGTGAGGGATCGCTACCTCCAGGTAGTACGCTATTTACAGTTTTGCTGTATTCGACAGTTTACGGTCCGTACGCACCTTAAACTTTTTATGCCGGTGATACTGATAAAGACATAGTTCACAACTAGGAGGTCGCTTTGACTTCCGACTTGATACCTCTAACCATTTCTGAAAATGGAATAAAACAATATGAGTTTCAAAATAAATGAGATTATACAGCAGGGAACTTGGTAGTCATGGAATATAACTTCTGTGGACAGCAAACGCATGCCAATTTCAATTCAATTCGTTACCATGCAGTCAGCATTTAAAATGCAATGTGGCAGGGGAAAAGCGCCAGATTTTTTAAGGTAAGAGTATACGGTCGTGGCCGTTTTTTGGGGCACTATTCCGGCATCCGCCTATATGGGCGATTAAGGGAGGGTGTCGGAAACCACGAAAAACCACAACAAGGATAGCCGACCAGGGTTCGAACCTGGGTCTCCATTTAAGGAGCTAAGCATAACCACTAAGCCAACCTTGTCGGTCGGGGGTACCGATAATTGAAATCCTACATCAACGGAAATTTGTAACATGTGAGCAAAGAGAACTAAAAACATACCATAAGGCAGCCATTGTGAATGTACTGCATCGTCCCGGAACACCGACAAGGCGAAATGAGGCTGTCTTCGTCCCCCGCTGGCAAATGGCAGATGCGGCATGTGGGAATCGTGGGATCGCTATTGGAACTGGTTACGCTCAACTGTGCAGCGGACGGGCACTGCGGAAACCTGCCGATGACAAAAGGTTCGTCTTCGGGAGAACAGCAGTTCTCGTCGTCGTCGTCGTTCGGTGGGATGGACAGCGGCGACAGATACTTCCTGTACGGTGGAGCGCAGTTGGTTTGCAAGACGTTAAAGTTCAGCCTGCATTCACTGTCTGTCGGAACGTGGAGCACGGTCGGGATGTCCTGCTGCAGAATGTCCAGAACGATCTTTGGAGCGGTTCGCGCAAAAGAACCGACGCGCGACCGCGCACAATCCTTCTGTTGGTCTCCCTCGTCGCAACTTTTGTAATCCGAAGAAGTGCTGCAAATGCTGAAACCGTCGTTGGAAGAAGCCAACTCTATGAGATCCGGCTGCAGCAAAGGCGAAACCGAGGAACATACGAACGTGGCTATTGGAGCGTGATCCTCATCCCCGTTCGGGGTTGAAGCATCTTCGACTCCGGAATGATCTTCATTTTTGTTAATCCAGTTCCAGATTTTTGCTTGGTCCATGCTTTGCAACGGCTCTTCGCTCGCTGCCATGGCACCGCAGTAATCTTCTTTGGAAACCACCGATACTGCGTTTACCGGATCATTGCCGCGAGCACCCAAAAGGGCATCCATCTCTTCCAAAGTCGTTAAAGCGCTCATAATTGCCGCTCGATCAAAACTAGGCCCCAACGTATCAAACTTTTACCTCGGACGTGCGACCGATTCTTTAAAAAAATCGCCTTCTTGAAAGCACGGGGGTTTAAGCGTTTAGGTTTTTTACAATCTATATCATTTCTCTGTTATAAAGCAAAATTGAAAAGCGTATGATGAGAGCATTGATTAAAGAAAATCCATTTACACAGCATATGCAGGAATGTGGACAATGGACACACTGATGATGGCGACCAAGTTAACGTCATGTTGGTTCTGTAAGAAAGAAAAAAATCGAAAAACTTAGATTAAACATGGAACACATTGTTTCTACATCGATTAGTTAGTGAAAGCATCCCAACCACTTTTTGAGATAAAAATATAGGAATTGTAGGACATTTTCTTCGAAAATATAGGAATTATAGCACAGGATGACAAACACTATTTCATATTCAATATTTATGACTTTTTTAGATTAAATTTTAGGACTGTTTCAGGTATCCCAGCCACTTATAGGTATAAAAATATAGGAATTATAGGCCGTTTACTTCGAAACACAGGATGGCAAACACTTTTTCAAATTCAATATTTAGGACTTTTTAAGACTTGTTAAAAGTTAAAGGTGACTTTTTAAATGTATACTATAGAATTTCATTTTTAATTAGCATTTATGTAAAAATTAGAACAAAATTAATTACTGTATTTTTAGCGAATCAGATTCGTAATTTGTAAAAAAAAAAAAAGAATTGGGGTCCCTATTTAATAAATGGGGTACGTGTAACTTCAACTTTTGAAGCATAAGTTTTACAATAATTATGCAATTACTCAGAGGGTTTTTAGGACTTTCAGAACTTGTTTAATGTCACCCTGGTTATTACAATCATGTACAACAGTTAATGAAAATATAGGACAAGATACATTAGGACGGCTAGGATACCTGTAATAGTGGCAAATATGCTTCTGATATCTATCTGAATGACTGGCTTGAGTTTCTGACTCCTCACAATCCCTCTCACCATTTTTCAAATAAAATTCACAATCGGCAGCAACATCATTCCACTAGAATTGGTCTTAAACTAGATTCGGACCGTGTTTCACCCAGACTCTTATGTAAGCCGTTTATATTTCTTTTATTATTTCACAGTTTTATTACAGGTATTTTCTTTTATTATTTCACAGAACTGCTATTTATTTCTAAGTGCCTCCGCGTAGTCTTCGAAAGGTGCTATTTAGCATAGAAGTGTTCGACCACAATGTTATTTCGGAGTATTTGTGCTGCAAGACCAACAGCTTAATATCCCATGTTTACTTTAATTACCGAATTGCAATTGAAGAACAGGATTATAGCCTGATGTCACCACTCCCCGGTAAGTCACCCACAGATTTTTAACATCCATTCCTAGAAGATCAATAACTGAAATAAGAGTTGTGTGTCATTCATTGGTAATCCGTTGTCTTTAATCGCCTTATATCGAAAACATTGGATTCACTTTTCAAAGAATATGTTGGTGGTGATGGCGACATAATCAGGATTGTTGGAACATTTCAAATCTCTCCGTTTTACTGTAAAGTGGTTGACCCACGGTAATTTGTGCTGAAGAATAGTTTATGCAGTATGATAGCCAAAGCCAAAGCCCTTTAGATTGACCTAAAGGACTTTGGCTTCAGTTTTAGGGTACGACATTCAGTCACTCAGACGCTAAAAAGTTTGTCATCAGTTTTCCTTGTACGTTTAATATTATGAACATGACAACGAACATGGATGTTCAAGAAGTTTATGACGATGCCATCATTGTAAACACTTTTGTGGCCATGACTAGGTTCGACTGCTGTTTGATGATATTAAATTAATATTAATCAATGCTTGTCAGCGACTGTCACATTATAATGTACCTCTATACGTTTTCATCTTCAAGAAATTATCCAAACATCTTTTGTGTGCTGTGATTGGGTTATTTATTATAGCAG
This sequence comes from Xestoiulus laeticollis, assembly GCA_034698905.1. Taxonomy (NCBI): domain Eukaryota; kingdom Metazoa; phylum Arthropoda; class Diplopoda; order Julida; family Julidae; genus Xestoiulus; species Xestoiulus laeticollis. Next base: position 61,035 of record JAQGCC010000035.1, on the reverse strand, counting down.
ATGTGCTAAAATTTAAAACCCGATTTCTATTCTCAATGATCAGTTTCTTTCATGCATTCCGGATGTCAACACCATGCATTTATCAATCAGAAACTTAATTAAAAAAACTGAGATTCAATGATTATTACACAAGCTGTTTATATCATGAAAAGAACAAACAACAAATAGACTGATTAAAACAGTAAATTAAAGATTTTTTATTGCGACACAGGCGCATGACCAGCAGAACTAATAACATGGCCCATTGTAGTTTGGGACAGAATCACGTGACCTTTGATCTTTTATAATCTTTCAGCGCCTATGTCAACTTTACTTTAACGTTGCCATTAATGCCACGTGATGTCATTTGTGACGTAACTGTATAAGGTCCATTGAACCTTAGCAATTTCGACTTCTGTCAAGTCTAGTTATATACTTTGATGGCTGCAAATTGCATAACCAGGGATATTTTCAAGGTTAATACATTATTTTTAGCACCTTACGTAAGGTAATCTTGTTTTATGTCCCTGTATGGACGTCAGTGGATATACACTTAACCCTTGGTTTAATAATGCAACATTGTGTTTTGACCGTGGGGCAATGGTTTTCCAGAAATGGATGACGCAAGACTGGTCTTGATCCCTCTGGCCACAAACACATTTGCATATGTTGGATAATGGAAGATGGATTGTTTTTGAGGAAGAACGTTTGCATAATTACCGCTTATGTAACAAGAGCCTCTTGAACCGTTTATTTGTGCATGAAACTTGACGTCATTACTTTACAAAGACTGCTAAGAGTAGCTAGTTAACTATAGCTATCATCACTTCTTCAGGCGACATAAATGATGTTGGTGTATACTGTATAGCAACAGCTGCTACAGATCTCCTATAGTGGTGAGACTACAGACTTCTGGTTTATCTGTTTTATCTGTCTGCTTTTGTACATGTAATCTGGATTTACAGACTGGCTTAATCCAGATGAAACAATGAAGTGCAGGTGTATACATAATATTGCAATAGTTGTCCAGGTGCAATAAAAGGAACAAACAAATGTCACCGGAGTCATTGGCCACTATCTTTTATCAAAACAGCCAGATTTGTTGCACCTGAAGTTTTCAATAATGCAATTAATTTGTATGTATAGCTTAACTGCCAGAAGTCGAATAGGCCTATAGTCTTGAAGGACTCCACAGGCCTACACTTCTTTATAACACTATAAAATTAATACCTAGCTATAACTGTCAGGCTGGTAATGCAAAGTTGCACAAAGACAGTTCCACAAAAACACAATTTCAGAGTCATTATGTCGTTAATAGACTTGATTGCTATATGAAGTCTGATTGGCAGATAATTGCCTTGTTGTTGTTGTTGTTGTTGTTGTTGTTGTTGTTTGGTTGGTTGGTTGGTTGAGTACATGTGGTTTAGTAGAGTGTGCACCTATTTTGGAGAACCATATATAAAGATGCTATCAGACACAAAGGATGTCGTTGTAGCCTATATACACTGGTAAAATGGCAAAATTGCCAGTGGCTGGAGCTTGGAAAAATGTAGATTTGACAAGTTTTCGTTGAATTTCAAAAAGACAAACAATGAAAATGTAATATGCCATTTTCTCCATCTTATACGATGTAAATTTTATGATGAGTAGGCTTTTTTACACGAGCCATGAAATGTCACCGTGGTTGCACCATGAGAACCTGGTGATCATAAGAATACAGTTTACGTGCTCGCCTCTGACAATTTCCAATTCTGGTGCTGTAGCATATTATACATTCGGCGTAGGCGCGTCTCAGCAACTGGCCAATAATGGCTTATCGATCAAACACACTTTAAAATAACAACTTCATGTTGTCTTCAGTCTGTTGCTATATAATTTATGTGCACACTGTCTGACATTGGATTCTTGTTTATTAAATATGCAATTGCGTAATACCTTGTAAGTGGCCAGTCTGGAGCTACGTACCATTTTGTTTACATACATGTTTATTGACAATTTATCAATAACTTTAAAATGTAAGTTTGAACCTCAGGACAAATAAGCTTCAATTAAATTTTACTCTTATCGCTTATAACGATTTCGGATACAGCGATATCCGGGCGATAAACCGAGCAATGTGTTCGCTTGGTCTATTATCTCAATTACGTACCAAACCGCTTAATTATTTACTATTCTGTACGACTATTTTTTCAGTCAAAACCTTTAATAGATACGTAAAAATCAATTTTAAACTTGAAGTTCTGTGTACTTAATGTCTACTATATTAACATTATTAATTTATTATTGTTATTACAATTGTACATGTGGGTTTCTTCCTCATAAATCCGGATATAACGATCTGATTTTTAGGTCCCTTGAATATCGTTATAAGCGAATTACGCTATATTAAGTTTAATGGCATGTTATATGCTGACTGCAGGGTAATAAATTGAATTGATTGCTAGCAGCCTTATTTTAGGCTCCCATGCATACTGGTTTACCGTTAATTATACTGTGCTATAGTGCTCAAATGTAGGGGAACATCCATTAAAGACGTCTTCGATTTTTTGACTGCCAACGTCTGTTTTTCACTTCCAGTCACTTTCACTCCTCCCCCCTCCTTAATCGCAGACGTCTTTTATGGATGGTCCCTAGTTGAAACTATTACAAAGTAACAAAGGATGAATCTGTTAACCCCAGGTGTTGACAGGCTGCAGTTGTCCTTACCACACAGGTCAATTCTTACATAATAAATTTACGAGGCTAATTTTGATTAAGTATTCTTTTCGTGCAACAATTTGCCTTTTCCGGCCCTGGCCAAATGTGGTTAGGATAAACTATAAAAATGGAAAACATGTTTTATCGTTCAATTAGATGTCCTATGGGCAGGGACCTCCTTGGCTTATTACATAATCATCGGGTCTGCAATGAAGCCCACGTGTTCCAACTATTAAAACAGCATTAGCACTTTTCGTAAACAAGGTTGAATCAAAAATAACCAGCCCCGATGACTGCCTTTGTGTTTTCAATACTGCAGTGTTGTACGGGTTAAGATTGTGCAAGGATGTCATTGACTACAACCTAAAGTTGAATCGCCATGTATGATTTTCAGCTGCTCCTATAAAGCCGAGGTTGAAGCCCGGTTAACTTTCCTCTCAAGTGTCAAACATTTATTACGGACTGTTTCTGGATAGGCGCCAGATAAAACACAAATTATGGATTTAAGTCTCATGTATATGGCACTTCAGTGTGAAATAAATGATGTTAGCAATGGATAATGATTGCATTATATTACTTAGAAACCAAAACATTGGGCTACTTTAAAAATAGGGCTATAAATGTATGAATCATATATTGCATTCCTTAATTCCGGGGAATTGCAAGTCAAGTATACCAGAGGGACAAGGTACATCAGACATTAAAGGGGTATCAACCCTTTTTTACCAGCTTAAAAATAATCTTAAACGATAAAATTAGGGTTCCCACAGAAATAAAATTTTCCACATCCCTGACTTTTGCAGTTTTTAAACACTTTTTAAACACCAAATTCTAAACTATAACTATGCATTACAACTTCTTGTTGACTTGCTCAAATAAGCTGATGTCACCTTGAATCAATCTTGATATGGCAAGAACTATTATTAGAAAGGCTTTTTCCCCTTTTTCATAGCTGAATTTAAAATGATTTTAAATCAAGAGGTTAGCTAATATTCGTGCAATTAATGACATGTAGTTGTACCGCGTAGACAAAATATTGGGGTTATTTTGGTTAAAAACATATGACTGATTACTGGTAATGTGAAAACAAATGTAGTAGTGCCTATTTGTATACAAAATAAATCACTTTTCCCAGACTATACCATGTGCATCCAAGGGTTCTAAAGATGTAGCTGGCTAAGTGTTCAGTTATCTCCTGACTTTTATACAATAAATGATTACTGATAATGTGAGCACAAATGTAGTATTTGTACTGAATTTCCCATAGGCCTATACTTACATGTATAAAATATACTGAGCAAGTCAATTTTCCCTGCCCATTCCAGGTATATCCAATTTACCTGACAATTCCTGGTTTTTCATTGTCTGGAAACCCTGCAAATTACATTTGTACGGTAAATCCCAGTTTTGGTATCAGCATGACTACCAACATTTATACAAAATGTTATCCCCAATACATCTGTCAAATTCAAAAAGCCCTCTAAATATCTGTCAAACCACATTTACCGTGGCGCACAAAAATGCTTTCGTTAATGTTATTTATTATCCAGTCTAAGTAAGACATAACAATTCGGATTGGGGAGTTGCCAAAACTCTTAACGTCGACATAGTTAAGGTTTTAATAAAAGATGACATCAGCTTCAGGTTTAATTGGGCTCATTAGAAACGCCATTTCTACAGGGGTGCTTCATAAATCGGAATTTGTGACAGCGGGCGAAAACGGTTAAAAATCGATTTGTAAGAGTTGATTTCTCAACCTTGAATGCGTTTTTTTTCTTCTTTTCTTTCTTCTTCTTCTTCGCCAATTGGTGAGTGGCATTCTATCCTTGCCCTTTAATAAACTTTAAAAAAAGAAGGCGTACATGTACATTGTACTTCATGGCCATGGTAGAACCGGTGCATTCGGTTTTTGGGCTTTTCGTGCTGAAATGCTGACTCACATTTTGGTTTTGTAGATAATTACTTATTCGATCCTGTGTTACTTGAAACGTCTTTGAAAAGATTGCAATTAACGCAGCAATTTAATTTATATACGGTTTCCCCACGTGTGCACTGCGTTATTAAATGTCGTCATTTGCAGAAAATGTGGAATGGTATAACTTTTTTTTTACATGCTCTTTATAATGCATCTTCGATGATGCAATGGACATCTTTTATTTAACATTTCTGTCGTTATTTGACTTCTCGTCGACATTTGGGTGGGTCGGATGACATGGTTTACTTCGATGCATTTGGAAGAATATTTGTAGTTGTTGGACACTTAAAATTTACGTAACATCCCACGGTCCATCAAATTCCACATAACACGTGCAATTGCTTGCAAAGCATTCATCATGATTGTCTTTGCAATCCGAGCACGTAAACTTAACCGGTTTGTTCGATTTTTTTCCATTGCATAGGGTAAAAAATAAGAACCGACAAGGTATCTGATAATGGCATAAAAAGAATTTTAAATACATTTTTAGCTTTGTTGAATTAATTTCCAAGTCATGTGCCTTGAACGAGGACTTCCCTGAGTTCCCTCAATGTCATTGTACAGTAGGCTTTGCAGATCACTAAAGTCTACAACTGAAATGTTCTGAACTGAAAAAAATACTAACCGTGCTTCAATGTATAATTTACGTGTATAGTTAGACAAGCTTTGCTAATTTTAGAAGGCCTACGTGTTCTTCAGGGTTCCCATAAAAATGAAATTTTCAACTTCCCTGACTTTTCCAGTTTTTAAAACAATTTTCCCTGACCATCCATAGAACTGAAAATTGATAAAGATTACAATATACCTAACAATAATTGGCAACACATGAACTACAGTGAAACCTGCTAAAGGTGACCACCCAAAAATGGCCAAATTCGGTCACTGTATACAGGTGGTCACTATACAGAGAATTTTTAAGAAGAAAAACGAGCATGTATGCACTAAAACCAATTTGTGAAAAGTGGTCACTTAACCAGGTTTTACTGTAGGCCTACTATTAAGTTTTTTTCCCTTGTCATCAAATAAAACTTAATAACTAATTAAGATAAGTTTTTCATTAATGCCATAATCGTGATATTATTAATGGCACTAATATAGTCAACAGTTACATGTATATTTTTGGGTTAAAACGTGTAAAAATGGGAATTTCCCATTTCTATTGATGCAAGACTGGCTGGCTGTGCCATGGTGTACCTGGTCAGGTGAATGCATGTTCTATTTGTATATAATTCCCTTGGGTATTACAAAATATTTCAAATTTTATCTGGCTATTCCATGTCTATCCAATTTTCCCTGGCTATATTCCATGCCTATCCATAATCCAATTTCCGGACACTTCCAGATAAGTGGGTTTATTTTTGAAACGTTTTCCAGCCAACTGAAGGGTGAAATACCCCCAGTATTGTCTCGGCAAACATAACCCCACAGCCTTTATCGCCGGATTTCCACACAATATATTATGGAAATGAGATTGGAGTACTTGCCCTCTCAGAAAGTGTCGTTGGGTTGCTATTTCTGGCATCTCCCATGATGATCAACAACCCATGTTCTGTTTTTATTACTTATAAATATTGCGATGAAACTGATACCGGAATAACTTTAGATAGGGGGAGGCCAAATCCAGGGGCAACCTACCATGGACGATGATCTGGAGATGGTCAAGGGACATACATGCACGTTATTAACAGCACAATAAAGTACAATGACCAGAAAGTAATGTAAAGTGAAGACAGTATCAAAACTGGTGACCGTTGGCCTAACCTGTTGATACCAACTAATGATCAATAGATAAACATTGACATTATGGTTTTCCACCACATTTCTGCATGATTAAAAATGCAATGGAAGCTACAGATCACTCGAAGGAATCTAGCCTTCATCAACTATAACTGCTGTTTCAGACTACTATTCCAAGACATTGTTCCCAACCATTTTTGGGATGGTGCATTTTCATCAGTACAATATGCAGAGGTCATTTTTAAGAGCTTTGCAGTTTGAACTATGTACTGGATCCAAAGTCAAACAACTTTGGCATACAGTACTGAACTTGGGTCATTGGAACCCAAGTTCACTGAAGTTCTTACCCAACTAAACATCATGTTAAAACAGGACTGCATATGTTCTGCATATGTTACTCGGTGTCCATGATGATGCTAAAAAGGGAACGATGTTCTAAATTTAGGCCTGAAGGTTGGCATGCTGGCAAATTTGTAATGAATTTCACTCTACAAAGAATAAAACTAATACTATGTTCATTACATCTTTTTGTCCTCAATCGTGCATGTGATAATTTCTAACGACTTTTGACCTATTCTATCCATCCAATAACTACTGGCAGAAAATAGTTCTTCCTTGGTTATTGAGGAACTTATGAACTTACAAAGATGTGGCTCTTTGGACTCTAATAACTGCAATTAAATGAGCTAGAAGATTAATCATTTTTTCCTTGTTATTCCACTGAACATTGTTAAGTTTTCCAACTTTGCCTTCCTTCCTTGCATTGGTGTGATATATCAGCATCATTCTACTAAAAAATTATCAATTTAACCAATATATGATTGACATAGGAAGTGCATACGAGGCCAACTTTTGCATACAAGTTTGGCTATATATTGCATATGGGTTTTTCTGAAGAAGACAGTTCTAAAGTCTAATCTTTTATTAACCAGGGTTAAAAACAAACTCATCAAGTGCATGTGAGGTAATACCCGAACATGCACTCAATGTTTCTCAATTTCACATTAAAGTGGTTATTTTTTTTGTTGATGTCATCGACGTTGTCTGCCCCAGACAATCCTGAGGCACAAAAAACCCTTTTGTGCCAATGTTTTAAGTTGTTGTTCGCCAATTCGCAAAAATCGCCAGCACTTGTTAAATTGCTTTATTGCCGAATGAAACTTGGGGAGTAGGAGTTGATAACACATGAAGTGTTTATCGTTTTTCAAAATTAAAAACAGTATACCGTGACATATTTGAACGACTTAACTATAGTGCCATTTGGATAATCGTTTGAGCGTGCAGTTATTAGAGTTATTCTTGTGTGAGGGGATCGTGATTAGTCAGGGCATTCAACTCTGAATCAGATTTTTTTTAGTACAGTATATACACATGGACAATCACGCAAACATCAATTACAGGGGGCATCGGAATGATATCAAAACATTTGCCATGCAGCCTGGTGATCTGACAGAGATATCAAATCATATTAGAATTTCAAACACAGGCCAGAAGTACTGACTTAAAATGCTGGTAAAATACACGTGTACTTTTAATTATAAATTTATAATTATAGGTTGTAATGTAAATTTGGTGGAAAATTTTTCAAGGATTTCAATTAAGGCTTATCACGCAATTGTCAAGAACCTTCTCCCATGACCAATCATATACATGTAAATATTCCTGGATTATACAATCTTTTCTACAGATTAGGGGCTGTCCATAATTGTCGTCACGCGATTTTGGCAGATTTGGTCACAAAAAATCACCTCCCCTCTCAAATATGACGTCATAAAGCTCTGACCCCCCCCCTCTCCTCTCGTAAACTGGTTATTGTCATTGTAGTCTGTATGTATAGTGTGGCGCTGCACTCTGATATTGTATGAGAAAACATTAAAATAAAGGCAATCGAAAACTGAAATTTGCAAAAAATATTTTTATCAAATTTGTTATTTTAAGTATCGCATTATGATTTTTTTATGTGACGTCACATTTCTTAACCCATCCCTCCCCTCTTCTCCCCCTCGTCACAAATGTGTGACCCCCTCCCCCCTAGTGCGTGCATGACGTCATTTATGGACGGCCCCTTACAACAAGACACTATTCCCATAAACCTCGAGGGTTAGCTAAGGCTAGGAATCTCACATATAGTCCTTGTTACACTAACTTATAAAACAATACACAAGTTTTACATTAGAAATTATGGAATCATGACAGGATATCCTGTAACACCTCAATGGCAAACTTCTAGAGCAGATGTATTTTTGCCTTAATGTGTGAACTGTACAGGAAACTGACTATTGCGCAGTATTGAGGCTAACCAACCGCAGTTTTTCAAAGAAGTAACTGGGTAAAATCCCTTGGATTAACAATTGTGTGGGTTGCTTTACATACAATCGCACAGTAAATGTTTTGTAAAAATCAAGATGAGAATAACACTCGCCCACACAATTTGAAAATGCCACTTTTACATGTAACTGCACATTAACTGTACAGGCTGTAGTCTGTACTGTAAACTGGATGTCAGCCAAATAGAAAATAGACATTGTTTGAAATTATAGGTATACAAGACCAGGCCACTGGCCCGCCCTATACGAGAAATCATCCCGAATAACCTTTTAGCCTGAGGATGGTGGGCTACGTGCGGTTTTTAAAGGACAATGTTTACTTGACACTGAAAAAGATGTGCTGTACTTATTTAATCTTTGTTTCGACTTTCGAGAATGTTCTTTTGACTACTCTATGCTAAAATGAACAACATATCATTTTCATGACCATTTTATTGTCATTGGTTGATGGTCATGAGCAGACATATCTTAACAGTGGTACATGTGCAACTGCATAACCAAGAAGGACAAACAACCCTGGTCACGAATTCTATTCACGAAATATTTCAGCCGATTGTTATTTGTCTTCGAACATGCAGCACTTGTGTTTTGACGTGGCTGAAATTTAGAAGCTGAATGTCCACATTCATATCGTAACGGCGCTTCATTTAAATGCCCACCGCATTGTAACATTAAGGATGCATTGGCGTCACTTTCATTTGTAATTTGCAGAAATCTGCTTTTTAAAACCTTTTACATTGTATTTTATTTGATTTTGACATGAACGGAGTTTATTTGGTTGTTTGTTTCAACCTTTTTGAGGCCTTTTTTGACCAGCTTTCACACGTTCTAAAGAGCTGAAATTGTGTGGGCAGCTCAGTATCATTGAACATTTTAATGCAATGACATTTTAGTACAGTTCATTGACACTCACGACCAAAAAATTGCAATTTTTAATGTAAAAAATGCATGAGCGCTACGTAGTGGCCAATGCGAAAATAAAAGGTTTTACCTGAAAAACGAATTTTTTTTCACAACTTGCTATCTTTAATTTTTTTGTAATCGACGCATTGGTGGGCATGCGTACATCTAACTTAATTACCTTGAATTTGAGTGGTCATATCATAACGGTGCTGCATTTAAATGTCATCACAATTCAACTCAGTACAGACTTGCACTCAGCAAACAAATGCTATGTGGTTGGGGGTCATTTAGACGGGCCTTCTTTCGCAATTTTTTTTTTCCAAAAAATCTTGTTTTATCTTTAAATTTCACTTGATCACTCGTTTTTATCCACTTATAGCACATTATTTTAGCAGGTATTTGATGGATTTTTTTTATTTAAGACTATGATAGCTATCACATCACTATACAAACGAGGCTATAAGTTGTGGTTTTCGTGGTGTACCACAAATGTCTCCAGGCAAATACCACTCCCAACTTATAAATGCATACATGTAGGCTACATGTACTGTATGTCCTAGACTCGACGTCCTTATAAGAGCACAAAACTGGCCATGGGCGTCAATAAATATACTAACCATTAGCTCTTGTATAGCTACCATTGCTAATCTCTGATTAAAAAAAAAGAATTGGTGTAAGTGGGTTTCCTTGTTTGATCAAAAAGTTATGAACTTAAAGACGTCGATTCACACAGATTTCAAAAGTGAAAAAAAAAACATCGATTAACCTAAAAACAACCACGAGCCAAATTTACAGGGATTCTTTTCAAGGCCTAACCACATATGAATGTTTAATGCAAACATGAATTACTTCCAAACACGCAAATGAGCAAACATAACCATACAATGGTTTCCTCCTTCGCAATGCAAACTGCAGGCATACTTCATTTTCCACCAGGTCATCAGCTCATTAAAATACCAAAATTGAGCGTATAAAATTGTGACAAGATTTATTCAGCTACATACTGTACTGTAGCCTCACGTCGATTTACCCAATTTACATGTACATTGTATACAGCTATATATATGCACCATGGCTAATAACCAATCTGGACGTTTGGCACACCCCTGTAAAAAATTAAGATCGATTGTCATCATCGCCATTCGAATTAAACAGGTTACATTTATACATGGGTTCCCATAGAAAGAGAAATTTCCCTGACTTTTTCAGAATGAGCCAGTTTTCCCTGACACTTCAGTATCTGGAAACTCTTTTATTGCAATAGTAAAAGGAAATGAAGATACACGTAGGCCTATATGTATGACGAATTTCCCTGACTTTTTCAGAATGAGCCAGTTTTCCCTGACACTTCAGTATCTGGAAACCCTTTTATAATATAACTCTACAATATAAGGAAATGAAGATACACGTACTGTAGTTGTTAGCCATTATATTAGAACAGTTTCTACACAAATGAGGATTTAATTAATTGGCTATACACGAGCTCAATTTTCACCAGATGAACGCCTAGTAGTGAAGGATAGATTATTAATATAGGCTTGCACATACATCTGTCCGATTCTATAACGTTTGGACAATTTCCATAATAGTGAAACTTGTAATTACTTTCAAGGTTTGTGGCATTATTCCAAGAAATCTGGTAGAATGTATAAAAGGTGATCGGTTTGCGTCGGAAAGCAAAGAAAAAATTGTGACGAAAGAGACTGTATATTATAACAAGTTCGATGTAAAAAAAAGCATGTTTTAACTTAATCTTACGAAATCGAATTAGCATCCGCCTTTCTGATAGCATAAATCAAAAATTAATCGTGGTCAAGACTGTTAAAAAAAAATCACGAATTAAAATTTATAATTTTATATCATTTTGGTCAATGTGCTTCCATGCAATTTGGAACTTTTCCAACCACTTACTTGATCTGGGATTTTTCCTGTCTCGTAATTTACCATCCTATACATTATGCGCATAACTTCAATTTAAGTGACCTTTTCACCTCTTCTGAAACGCTTCACATTATATAAATAAGGACTACATGTCCATGTTAAATTAACTTTAAAGCATGTAATTTGTAAGCTTGACAAAGACAGCTACATTGTAAAGCCGGATATACTGTTTTTATATCGGGCATGCGCATAGCAGATGATTTTCGACTCAATTGATGAACAATACACCATATTATTATTCATGTACATGTACATGTAGTTTCGTGTAGTGCAGTGCAGCGTCGGTAATTGGACCCCCCACTCCCCAAGATAATAGAGGGATTGAGCATGCCGCCCTTAATGCCCCGTCAACTGATTTACCTTAACGAGAACGCTTTGGAATAACATACAGTGCTGTCAATGTGGTTAGCATTAAGGGAGCCGTGCTCAATCCCTCTCAGTTATCCGGCACTTTTCTGACGGTGAAAAAATTATTATAAAAATCATTTTTAGTATGCAGGCGTGAGAGATTTTTTAAATTTTTAGCTGAAAATAACGATTTAAAAAGTTTATTTTAAAGTATAATATGAAGACATCCAATTTTGCAGCACATTTTTGCGGGTTAAATTATCTTTATTAGTACGTGCAAACATACATGTATTTCCGGCAGATTTGTCCACTGGTTATGCGTACCTATATAGTGTATTTATGTCATTTACACAAGATCTATATACACTTGCAATGTATATAGCTCTACCTATTATATTTCTGCCTTTCCTAACATGGCAAATCATGTCAACTTCCGCCTAAAACAGCGTTTCCGGCTAGAGCTAACCTGCAAGCTCTCTAAGCCAATTGGTTGCCATTGAATTAGATTGATTGAAAAATAAGTCAAGACTAATAAACGTTTGGCTGCAGTTATGATATCTGTTTTCGAAGAAACGTATTACTTTATTTGTAAACAGGCGTTAATATACATGTATATCGAGCGATCAGCGTTTTTCCATGATGTCGTGCAGGGCTTGAGAAGACGCCCTCGCCCGATCAAAGACTAATATGGCATATAGCAAACAACAATAAAATCATAAATAAGCCCTGCAAACGACTGTAACGAGCGAATAAACGACCCTGTTCTCCGATCTGGTTTAATCCCCAGAAAATAACACCAATTAAAAATGGTGACTAATTCTGGCCAAATTACACACGGATGAATTCGATGAGGAGGCCTACTTCTAATATGTGTCGACATTTTCAACACCAGATTAAGTAGGACTAAAAGAGTGGTGTTTGGCCTTTGGATATTTCCTACAGCCATGGTTGCAACCTATTCCAATGCCGTACACGACGACATCGACAAATGCACGAGACGAATTTTAATACGACTTACAACAAGCCTATACTCATAAAATTCCAATCTTTTTTCGTCCAAGATGGCATTTTTATGAAAACACAAGTCGTTTCAGAATTAATGTGGCCTTCGACCAAAAAAAAATAAAAAACCGCTCTCCATTTCTAAATGAAGTCGTTTTCCATCGAAAATCCTCGTCACAAACCGCGATATTCAATTTGGAAATGGAAAAAAAAAATATTAAAAAAAAAATGGGAAGAAATGCCAGTCGATATGGAATTTCAATTAAAGGTCTAGCCTTAAAATCAATATAAAAAATATGGATCACCTATAGAGAATATCGAAAGTAGGACGTGTGTGTGTGCCTATTTTTTCATCGTGGACGAAATAGTTATTAATGTACATAATTTCCATCGAACGCTTTATTCAAGTCTAATGTCACGTTATCCGTCCAGACAACTTTATCGGGATTTTGTTGTGACTGATCCATTTTCTGGGTTAGTATACCGAAATGCTTCGAGTTGGCCTGAATTCATTAGCCCAGATTCTCAACTCCGTTATACAAGCCCCTCTGCACCACTTTCAAGTGCGTCATTCGAAGAGGTAATTTCATTTTCGCTCATTTTGAGAAGATGAAAGTGTGGAGAAATGCCACGTTATAAACTAGAACGTTTGACACAGTGACACTTTAAAAAATTTCCAAACGACTTCCTTATTTCTACGATTTTCAGTTTATTTGTCGATATGTCTCGTTTGACATCCATTTATCCAAATCGATTTTCAACCCCGGTCACGAATTCTAGCTTGGCTTAGATGAAATTAAAATCGGTTAAATTTCTGGTGCTCGAAAAATGGATAAATGCATTGCCTCGCCAAATTTGAAGAGGATAAAATCAGATTTTTGCAAGCTATTTTGAATGCACCTGATGGCATTTCAGTGAAACGCCATTACAATATGACCACTGAACACGTGATGTTATTGAAGCGCCGTTACAATGTGACCACTGAACACGTGATGTAAATGAAGCGCCATTACGATATGATTGGGGCTTTCAGTGTTATACTTGAGAATATAAATTACAGCGAAACCTGCGAATAGCGAACCTCTACATAGCTACGACCCTCGAAGTAGTGATAACTCAGTCGGCATGGATCGATTTTATATTACAAAATTACCTTGAAATAGTGCAATCCCTGTGAAACGCGAAATACACTGTTGCAGGGATAACATCACGATTTTACCTGCGAATAGCGACAATGGCCGACCACTGATGTATATAGGCCACAACTTACGTACATTATCGAACTTTCGTCACGTTTGGCACTCTTATAATAAAATCAAATTTGAGTTCATACGTACTGGAAAATAACAGGAAGAGTGCCAGGGTGGGCTTTATAGTTTATTGTCGGTATATACCAGCCTACACGTACGATGATATCATATTGAAATGGATAATTGACAATTTTAATACGGTGAAATGTTAAACAACTACATTGTAGAACATTTTCATGGTAATAAGCAATTGCTTTTTTTTTAATGAGCGTGAGATGTATTCCGAAATGAACGTCATGCTTTAAAAGGTGTGGTAAAAGGATACAAGGGCTTTCTGAAACCTTGAACTGAGAAAGTAAAATCACCTAATTTGTAGTACCGGTTAAAATGTTTGGCTTTCACGACAGAAAAAAAAATTCACTAGATGACCTGAAGAATGTTCACACAAAAAATGCTTTTACGTGCATACAATTCTTAAGTATATATACTCTATCATTTCATCACATCAGAAAGCTGGTGCAATTTCAGATGATTTTTTTTTACTTCCATTTCTTCACCGAATGACTGCTTCAGTTACCCATTTCCACTATTTTTCGGAGGAGAATTTGTAATAGTATCTAATATTAGCCTTATTGATCTGTATTTTCGCGTGCCCCTGGGTTTTTAACACTGTAGTTTCAGCTTGTTCCAGCATTCAATTTTGGTGTCATTGAAAAACAACCTTCTATAGGTGAGCTATTTATAAAATTATAATTTGCAAGCTCAAAACCACCCACAGACACCAGTCTGTATAAATGCGTCCACCAACTGCCAAAAAAATCCGGAGGTTAATGACCTCAATCCTATAGCACTTTGACTCTCTTGTGTTGGGCCACTGGCTTTATCATGTGCATATGCACGTACCCTCTCTGATACATCATAAAACCTCCCCATAAAATATTAACGGAACAAATTAACAGTTATGCTATCAGCCTATCACGAAATTTTGTTTGGAAATGGTCAAACATTTGACAGAATACTGTTAATTTGGCGTGAAATCTCACCTCTGACGAAAGTACAGTTACATGTACTGTACGTATAACATAAACAATTTGACAAATTCTTGGTAAGAATGTGCGCACCAAGTTGATAAAATGCGTGACCACGCCAAATTTAAAGAGGATAAAAACTAGATTTTTGCAAACCAGAAATAAAAGTGATGGCAATACATCCTGAATGGCAATTCAATGAAGCGCCGTTACGATATGACCACTGAACACCTGATGTATGAATGAAACGCCATTGCAATACGACTGGGGCATTCAGGTTCTAAATTTCAGTCACGTCAAAACACGGAGCCTTATGCTTGACAACAAGATAACTAGCCGCTGAAATGACGTCAGTCGCGCATGTGCACATGAGTTTAAACAAATCATCCGATTTGCATTTCGTCTACATTATAAGATGGAATTTGTGACCGGGGCTACTTATACATGTAGATGCGCACGTGCTGTGGCAATCAAATATATTTTAATCCGGTTTTTTATATCAATTTTTTCCTTCTGAATATTATGTGCGAGGTTAAAATAATAAAACATGGCTAAAAGGTTTTATTTTACGTTGAAGCTCATCGTTTCCAGAGTTTTTATCTCGGCAAATGTTTAGTGGACCAATAAGAAAACGGAATTCGGTTAACTTCAGAATTATTCGTTTGGAATGCAAAGCCGAGCTAGTTATAATTATGATAAAAGTTTTTGAGGGGACCCGAAATGGGGCAAAATAATTGCAACGTTACAAGGTGAAAAGGTTAGTTAGGATAAAAAAATAGGTTCAAAAATTAGGGAATTACACTCGGTCCCAGGATAAAACTCATTTTTCCACCCTTCAAGATAACAGTATTACGACATCTTGTAGACACTGTAGATAAAATTGCAGACACCAGAATGCCCAGGTTAGTCCAGGTGAACTTTTACCAAACCTGTTTGGCAATTTTACGGTCCACTTCCGTTCCACATTAAAAAAATCGAGAAGTAACGTGACCACTATCACGTATGCAACTTAAAAATTACTGTGCGGATTTTTTTTTATATATAAACATATAGGGCGTGGTTGATTTTTGCATGCTCGTCTGGTGCTTTGCCAGCAACTGCATTTTGTGGTCATCAGATATGAATTCTCAAAGAGATATACACACACACACACACACAAAAAACTCATTCTAGATTTAATTAGGGTTTTCTCATTATTTTTTAAAAATTGCCATTGAGATATCGTATACTAATTTACGCACGTCAAGTTTTTTGAATGCGTGTGCGTGGATTTGAGGACACAAAAAAAAGTCTGATAAAAACCGACTTTTTCTCGTTCGGTCTTGCACTAATACTTGTTGTATTAGATTATCGGGTAATAATTTCCTTAAGTTTAATCAACGCAAAAGCAATGCATAAATTATGTTTTATAGGAAACTCGAGATATGAACAACGGTTAATTGAGCATTAGCAAAATACGTTTTTGATACCACACTATCTCACGTGCTATTGTAAACTATGTGCTCTTGGTTGCTAGTTTTGGTGGGAAGACGTCCTAAAAATAGCATTAGAACAACACAATGACTTCATTGGGTTTTTTACGAATTAGGTCAATCTTTTTAGGCCCCTATCAACTATGCATAGGGAAAAGGCGTGAAAACTTTGGCTTTTGATGAGAATATTGCATGCAGTTATTGGGCACATTGGCTGCTGGTGATGATGATGGGCTTGATGACCTATTTTTGTTCCAATAACCATGGTCAATCATCAATGCAATCTACATGTGTAACATGCCTGTTTTATATTTTTACGATAAAAGCATATTCCTGTCATTAACTAAAGCATGCCAACATGTGATTTAGGTTGAAGACTTGCCACATTTAAAAAAAAAACGAATTTTATGACTGTGACAACAGCTATATATGTTTTGTGACATCAACTCTTGTTTACTTTACCGAAATGTATATCGTTATCAGCTGATTGGCTTTTTAGGACGTTGAAGGTGAATAGGCATGCAGTAACCTATTTCAGTTGTATATTTTACTACTTAGAAGTATTTACAGTAGGGCGCTTGCACATCTTTCTAGGGCATTCGGTCAGGACACAATCCTTGACTTTTTAACTGTTTTTGATCGATCATAGTGCTCTTTTTAACGCAAATAGCACCACGTCCTAGAGTAAAGTTATCAATTTACCCTTTTTTAAGCGAGGTATATTTTTATATTTCCTATATGGCCTTTAATTGTCAGATCATTTTAGGTTGCAAGATTCATGGCTTGCAAGGCCTAACTTTGCAACCCCATGCTATTAGTGGATAGACCTTTAAACTGCTGAAAAAACCTTGAACTATTATAAGCTCATGGCAGCTATTTAAAAGATAAAAACTACACTAGCACATCATGTCACGTCTTCTATATTAATTTAGGAACATGCTTGCCATGTCTCGCTATAACGCTGCATTGCGAAATAGCGAAACCTTATGGTTTTTTCCCTTATTAGGTCCGTTAGCTAGGCCTATCAAAAAGGGTGCATCAAAGACACATTCTCGACTGTGCATACCACATGTATGTATGTTAATAACAATACACAAATGTTCGCTTACCTGACGCTATGTTGTGATTCAGGGAGATGCAGGTGCACGTAAGATATCCCATGTATTTTAGCACAAAATATCTATTTTTTCGTTGGCAATCACCAGCTGTTATTTTGAGGCAGACAATTCGTCTGCTTATTTGTCCTTTTTTACGTAAACATCATCGATGGCTGTCCATGGCGCATCGCTGCAATTTGGAGCGAGTTTTCAGCACGAATCAGATTGAAATAATAGGATTGAAATAATACGTGAAATTCCAACACCTTTCTGCGTGCTTCTCGTCTGTCAGTGTCAACTGTCTCTGAAATTGCATTTATAACGTTGGAAGTCTATGGCAGGCAGGGTAAAAAAAACACTAAAGATGAGTTGGGAGGTGTCACGTGGGGCCACGTGATAAGCTCTCTAGCTTCTCATTGGATGGAGGATAGAGATGCTGCGGAGAACCATGCGATTGGCGGTGTCATAGAAACTCAAGTATTTTTTTTTTCATGGTTGTTTGGTATTGAAATATGGGACGGAATGCGTTATATTACTGCGTATTTATTTGGATCTCATATTTCTTGTCGATAGGTTTTCAGTAACACTTACAGTATGTCTTCCATTCATGCCATGAAGTTATAACCTTGTGAACCTTCAATGGTCCTATTGATTTGAACTGGATATAATATAATTAATGTATATACTTATGTTATAGTCAATACAATTAAATAGTATGGTCAATATAGTATGATAGAAACCAATTAAATTTCTTTATTGTTCTCCAAAATCTCTATATGGAATTTTAGACCATGCATGTTTTAAGATATCTGCAATTTTATTTTTTTCGGACATAAGATAGGAAGTATAATAAAAATTCTTGTGCACAAATAATTGTCCCATGATCATCTATTTTTTAAGCAGAGTTTATACTTTTTATTAAAAATATTAACTTTGTCGTTTTTTTAAAAATTGATATTTGCGAGTGCAATGCCTTTATGGGACACGTGCTGCCCTCTTGTGGCAATGCAGGGAACAACATCAATATTGAAAATATTTTTTTTAGAAAAATAAACAGCAATATCAGCATTGAAAATCGCACATTTTTTTCGCACATACAGTTTTTTTACTGTCAAAACTAATGTCCAACCTAGAAAATTTGAACAAATTGACAATTACAGTTTTTGCCAATGAATGCACACTACAATCATTTTTCAATATTTTACGAAGTATGTTTAAATATACATATTCATGTCCAAAACTGATGTACCTTTAATAGGTCAACAGCAATGTAGGAAATGAAAAAAATACTAAGCCTATAAAGGGAAGCTTTTTGCACCTCATATGATGCAAGAATACATTATTTATAAAAGTTGCTCCTATCTACTTTCTAAACAACTATTCACTTAATTTTCCGATGCTGTTGGAGGTTTGGATCTTCATAGTCTTTATATTTTGGGAAGGGACCTGAAAAAAATAAAGAAAACCGATAATATTGAGTAAAGACCCGTGCTAGCTAGGGTAAATAAATGCTTACTTGTCGATTCACTCGCATGGGCATAAGGTGCTTCAGCTGGTGCCGAACCCTCGGGGAATCTCTATAAGAAGTAATTGAATAAGTCTAGGTCTACATCAATGACCGTAACCTTTCATCCTGAATTTTGCATACCTTGGCCTCTAGTTCTTTGGCCCTTACTTTCTTCAGCTCCGCTATAGCATTGTTAGCATTTATTTCCTATAATAAACAGAATTTAAGGGTTGAAGCTGCATGGTGTCGCATATTAAAGAAAAACCACGAGTTTGTTTTAAATCGGGTACCTCTTGCGTTGGCGCTTCGGATCGTCGACCTCGTAACCAAGCTTCAAACATAATCCATAAAATTTAATTGAATATCAAGTCGCAGAATTTTTAACTTTGAATTTCATGACTGAAAAACAAGGGTTTATACCTTCCCATTCTGCAGGAATTTCTTGGTCAAATTTCTCTTTTTCTGTGGCTTGGAACCAACGTGATGGACGCCTTTTTCCACTCTTAGGGTCTGTTTATCGAAATAAAACAATATTAGAGGCATTACAATTTATTTCAAAAGTTGTAATTTCCAATTTAAAGGAATATGCGCCATATTACCTGCTGGGATTTCAAAATACGTGGTACCAAAGTGATCCTTTCCTATGACATTACCTTTGCTTTGCTTTGGAATTAAAGAATTGACAAAATTACGTATTATCCATCCTGCTAAACTCCTGCCTTCTCGAGACATTTATGTATTTGAATTTTAAATTAATATTTTGATATTTTCATAAAATGTTTCACAAACACCGGGAACTTCCCATAATCTCGAATAAGATTACTACGCTTCTGCATAAGACTTGAGAACAGGGTCACTCATAAAGAGCATCCTATATACAGGGTGCCATCAAAATCCATCCATCTTGTAAAACTGTATTAAATTTTTAAATCAATGTAGGAGAATTAATTGGAAAAAGAGACTATATTTAAAAATAAGGAATAATTTATTAAACAAAAACTGCATTTTTGTACTACCGTAAATGCTCGAATAAACCCAAGGGAATTTATTTAAAAATACGGAACATTGACCCGGGGTTTATTATTTTTATTCACTCAAAGAAGTTCGTATCAATAAATTAAAATTGGCAAAAACTTGCCAGAAACAAGCATTTGTGGTACCGATATTTTATTTGCCTGATATTTCAATAATAAGGGGAATCTCCTATGCACTGCACGCAGCTATCTGAAAATGCGAGCACTTGGGGGAATTTCCCTAACACCCGGGATTCATTAGTATTTATGCTCGTGAACGACCCAGAATTTAATCGAGTATTTACGGTATGCATAGTTACATTTTCAACTACATACAATTCTTTTTATAAAAAAAAAACTACGCTGTACATAAATATGAGAATGAAATATATCTTAACATATAAATTTCAATCCTTTTAGAGAATTTGAACTAATCATGCGTTCGCATCTTAATCCAAGCTTGTTTTGTCAATATTACATCGGGACATGTGCTTTTCTCCGTTTCGACTGTTCGATTTGTTGTCTGCTCTGCCACTTTGTCCATATCGAATTCTTCTTGCTGGATACCTAGCTCCTGAATGGAATTTCTTTCTTTGTCCTTTTCAAGTGATTCTTTATTAGACACTTCCTGCGATTTTGTTACCAACGAAAGGGCCCATTTCAAGTCTTCTTCCCATAGTTCTTTGTTATCCGGATTCAAATGACAGGCTTTGGAAAAACTCCGAATTGCCTATGAATGCACACATGTATTACTTACATTGGTAGAAAATGCCTAATATCAACAAGATTGTTTAAAACAACTATACCAATTGCACTTCTCCGGCACTGAGCTGGGCCCGACCCAATGTCTGATATGCCACCCACCACTTTGGACTTAACCGCACTGCATGCTCCGCAGCTTGAATGGCAGGAAAGATTTCGTGCAGTTCCATTAGAACCTAAAATGAAATTGGGATGTACATACATCAGTTAAATATTTTCTTTGATACACTATTATAAGTGTAAAACTAATGGCTCACCTGTGATTGCATTTCATACAGTTTTTCATCCTCTGGACATAACTGAATAGCTTCGCCCCATTTCTTAAGCGCTTCCCAATATCTGAAACAATCGAGTGGATGTGAAAACATAAATATGACTAGCATAATGTGTAGATGCAGTTTTGAATTTGTATGCATGGGTTAGTTATTACAGTATGCAGATCGAGCCACACGAACAAGCTGAACAAGTAACCAAGACACTATTGCACTATTATTTTGAATTCTACTATTTTAAATACCAAACCTAGCATAAACCATGATTAAGCTGTGGTGATGTAATATTTTGGCTTAAAATGGATGGCACAACTCTGGTCAAAGGCATGAGACCACAAAAGATCACACGGTGACCAGAAAGTTACACAGGAAAATACATGCATTAAGATTTGGTTAAGTAAGCTTTAGCAGGGTGCCCAACAAGATGGTGAGCATGTGGTGATACGGCGACAAATCATATTTGCTGCAAATCACCATCTTGGTGGGCACCCTGCCTGAGGTTTGGTTAGATAGTCGATGAGGAGGGTGGGGGGGGGGGGCAGGAGAAATTAAAGGTATATATATAATCTCAGATTTGGTTAGGTACACTTTAAGGCAAGGTACCCCCATAGATGGTGAGCATGTGGTGATTTGGCGACATTGCAGCGTATGTCTGTGGCACAAGGCGAGTACATGCAAATTAACAGGTTCATCTGGTGTAACGTATCATATACCACAAAGTCGCCATACCACGTACCACATGCTCACCATCCTGGTGGGATGGTGTAATTTTCCTGGTGGGCATAAATGCATGTCATATAATGACATAATCCTCAGCGGTCCTAATATAACTTGCCTTTCATTTGTTGCTAACACGCATCCTTCTTCATGTAATCTGTTTTTCTTCGCTATTTTGTCCTCTAGAGCTATTATTTTTGGTAAACTGAATATAAAATCATGATTGAAAGTCCCGCTGGACTCTTCAACAGCATTGACACAGAATTTCTTCACTGTTTCTTTGCTGACATTTTCCCCCGCTTTTCGCTTCCAGCCGAAACTTGTCATTTTAACGTAAAGTTAAACATAACCCTTAATTTGAAACGCTTACACATTTGTAAACACTAAAACAAAATCAGTATAACCATGATCGGTATAACCTGTAAAAGCTAAAAAAACCACACTAACTCCATCGTCTGCTAAATGAAAAAAGACCGGCCATCTTACTATTTCCTGTATTTAAAATATTACATAACTAGCCAATGAGAATCGAGCATCAGTTTCTTCCAATCGGTGATCAGCATTCGAAAGTGGCCATCTTGGGAGTCTCCACTCTGCTCCAATAAGATTTCAGGCGTGACTTTTAACCGCCAAACACATGTTTAATTTGTAGTCTCAATTTAGTCTGATGTTTACGACTGTTTAAATGTCCGTTGTTGTGTCCTGTTGAATTTTAAAGTAAGCGTTTTAAAATATGGAAAAAGAAAATTCTGACGATCCGTGTGCGGTAGAATTAATTTGTCCTATAATAATTGAAAGTTTAGACGCTAATGGAAACTCGGTTAGAAAGGCAAGTTATAAGAAATCTACTTTGAGCCTTGCAAGAAACGAGTTCAAAGACATTGTTCTGAGGATTTCGAGTGGTACATGTAACACGAATTTGAAATATAATATTCAAGAACTCAACGTCCATAAACGTTTCATTCGCGATGGGAAGGCTACCATCCATCTCCCAAACCATAAAGTAAGGATTTTCATATCGAATTGTGCACCGAATCAATTGATGGTGTTCCTTAAGACGATTTGCTACAAGGCCCAGGCTACACAGAAAACACAAGGAATGGCAGATTTCAGAAAACGACTTTTGTCAGACAAGCCTCAAAAATTGACAGAAATTAGCCCCTTGACTGCTCAGGATGTTAACGTGGTTAATGGGCAGAGAACTGCCAAACCTACCTGTCCTGGAGGGACCCCGAATTTGAAAAGAAAAAGAGAGGAACGAAGAGCACTAGAAATACCCATTGAAAAAAAGGTCAGTTTTGACATGATTTTTCGTTGCAGGGTAAATCATACGTCTAGCACTCTAACCGAATGATGTTTAATATTTCAGGCGAACATGCTCGAGCGCAAATCCAGCGGCACCATGAATGCGCTGTTCAATTTTGATCTTACGGAGGAGCAGAAAGCGGTGCTGAATGCGGTGCAAAGCGGGAAGAATCTGTTTTTCACTGGAAGTGCTGGGACTGGGAAATCTTTCTTGCTGAAAAAAATCGTACGGACGCTTCCGCCCGAACCCACTTTCGTGACCGCTAGCACGGGAGTGGCTGCCATGCAAATTGGAGGAACCACTTTGCATTCATTTGCTGGTAATTATTTGTTTTAAACAGGTTCAACTCTGCACCCTTTAGACAGAAAACAAATGTCATAGAGCATTGTTATTGAATAGAATAATCATGGAGAAATCACATTTCTTTCTTACAGGTATTGGTTCTGGTTCTGCTACTTTAGAGCAGTGTGTGGCAAAGCTTACTGGAAAAGGAGCTAATATGAATATCATTCAGCAATGGAGGAAATGCCGTCATCTCATAATTGACGAAATTTCCATGGTTCAAGGCGACTATTTTGCTAAACTCGAAAAAATAGCACGAATTATAAGGAAGAGCGATAAACCTTTCGGTGGAATACAACTTATTTTATGTGGGGATTTTCTTCAACTACCCCCAGTAACAAAAGAAAACGAGAAACGAGTTTTCTGCTTTCAGGTAGGTTGAATAATTGAAATATTTATAGATTTTTAACTAATTCGGATTCAATCACCTCAGCATGTTTTTAATTACAGACTAATGCTTGGAAACGATGCATTCATTTGAACATAAAACTCACCAAAATCCACAGACAGAATGATAAAAAACTTATAGATATTCTACGTTACATCCGATTGGGACGGTAAGAGCATAATTAAATTGTGTTAGACAATCCTTAGAATTTACTTTACTTACGAAATTGTTTTATGTTCAGGTGCACCGAAGATATTTCTACAAAATTGGCAGCCACATATGACAACAAACTAGATCGTGATGGCATATTAGCCACTAATTTATGTACTCACAATGTTGATGTAAATCAAATCAATGAAGAACGATTGCGACAGTTAACAGGTAAAAATACTTCCTAATTAATTCGCAGGCCGCTAAAAGTTCCTCACCAATTTATAAACTTGCAGAAATTTTAATGATTTATTGATGTTGATTTAAATTCAGGAAAACGCTTGGAATTTGCTTCTATGGACAGCGATCCGTCACTTTCCAGCGTAATGGATAAGCAGTGTCAAGCCGATTCCAAAATAGTGCTTAAAATAGGCACTCAGGTTATGCTTTTAAAGAACCTCGACGTTCAACGGGGACTGGTTAACGGATCTCGTGGAGTCGTCGTCAATTTTGAAAGTGGCACGCAAGGTTAGTTTTAATGTCGCGTATGTCGCTAGTTGACGTTTTATTCGATTGACAACTGACCGAACCGTTGGGTTTTCAGCTTTTCCCGTAGTGAAGTTTACTTGCGGACTAACGATCACCATCAAATACGAACGGTGGACGATTCGCATGGGCAGCGATCATTTCGTCCGCCGACAACTGCCGTTGAAATTGGCATGGGCGATTTCCATCCACAAAGCTCAAGGAATGACTTTAGATTGCGTCGAAATGTCGCTGGGAAAAGTGTTCGAGTGCGGACAAGCGTATGTTGCCCTGTCACGAGTCAGAAACCTCGAAGGGTTGAGGGTGCTGGATTTTAATAAGGACTGCATACGTGCCGACCCCAACGTCGTCGAGTTTTATAAAGAGATAAGGAATACGAAAAATGCAATCAGGTTTTGCTGATTGCTGTGGAGCAGGTGTTTTTTTGGTGGCTCCCTGTAAAATTCAATTTACGATACGGGATTTGAATTTGGTGTGCACGCAAGCCTTCTTGTTACCCTTTTGGTATGAAGAGTTGGAAAACTGCGCTATAGAGTGCATAACATTAATATTGCGATGTAATTTATGGACGACCCCCGTCATGGTGGCAATATCTGGTCATTTATGAATGACCCTTATTTCCTGTTTAAAAATGGCGACCAGTAAACCGAAAGTCAGTATTTTGGATAAACCATTGAGTAAAGGAAAAACAGAGGTTTGATTGTTATCTATTTTTGTATCATTTAATGAAATTATATACTAAATAACGCATTTTTTTAACCTGGTATTGCCTCATGTGTCATATTTATGAGACCTTGTCTTCGAGTCCCAAATATTCACTTGTATGTGTATCTGACAAGTTGATACAACATTAACAATAGTTTCATTTTTATTTGTTTTCATAGATCAATTTGAGTGCTTTTGCACTTCTTTTCTCTGAAATAGTACAATACAGTCAAAATAGAGTGTATTCTGTTCCTGAATTGCAAACTAGGTGAGCATACGGTCATGCTTCTGTCAAGTTCAGGGCATGCACTCGTTGTCATACAGTGTAGATGTGATGACACTACTTTGCTAGTTTCAAAATTTCTGTTTGTAATAACTTTTAGATTGGCCGATATGGGCCAGCATGTCGGTGTACGAATGCTTGAACTCCTATTCATCAGGGAGAAAAATTTCAAACGTGAAATCAAACTACTGAATATGCTACTATTTGTCAAGTCTAATTTATGGAAGGTATTGCCTCCTGTCAGTCAGTGTATTTGAAAATACAGGTTTTGTTTTTTGGTAACATGGAAAATGATGCTTTTGGTATCATATAAATTATAGGCATTGTTTGGTAAAGAGGCAGATAAATTGGAGCGTGCAAATGATGATGAGCTGACTTGTATCCTTTCCTCTCGGTGGCGATATTTAATGGATAAGCACATTTGTCTGGTACAATGTTTCTCAACCACTCGGGACTGCGAAAGGGGTCACTTAGTTGAAATTTTGGGTTATTAGCGATGTTGCTACGTCTCGTGGAGTCAGTGGTGGATTAAGCCCGGTGGAGGCCCCTATAGGCAGTCGAAATCTTGGGGGCTTTTCCTAACCAACAATTTATTAAACGAAAAGAAAAACGTTGTTTTTAAAAAAATATCAAAGGGATAAATCAACACTTGATGCCTGGCTCCAGCAATGTCATCTTCATTCTATTAGCCTTAATTTGCGATGCACTAGATTACATAATCGAGAAGGAACCATTGGTGAATAAATTTATCTCAGTTCCGAAGGACAAAGGTACAGATTTTTACATTTATTAAATATGTGCATAATTTTTCTTTCTATTAAAAAGTTCTCATTGCACTTGACAGGCAGTTTGAATTGCTCATCATTTGTTGCTGGGATTATCGAAGCTGTGCTAAATGGATGCAATTTTGTGAGTGTTTTCTATTTTTGGAATAAGCAAACAATTTATTATATTTTGCTTGTTGGGTATGATTTCCAAATTAATTAATTTTAGCCTTCAAAAGTAACTGCACATTGGCATAAGGGAACTACGTTTATGATTAAATTCGAAGATTCCGTTATAACAAGAGACAAGTCGTTAGAAGGAAAGTAAGGTATTGTAATATTTTGTAAAAAGGAGATTGTATCAGTATCATTATATGTATTCTTTTGGTAAATGTTAATGTTTGTGACAAAGTGAGACATACTTAATAAAACGCATTTAATGAAGATTTTCAGGTTTAGAAGCCAGTTTATTGATTTATCCAAAATATTGTTTCCCCTTCGCTTTGTTAATCTTGCGATATTTTACAGTTGTAGAACTTGGTTCATAAATCTGTTTTTAAGGTTGCATGCTTAAATAGTTACCACATTATGCCTCTGGCTCAATCGTGAATTTGCAAGTTATCATTCGTGCTCCAAAGGTCGCGTACAGTTTTTACTCAGGTGCAAGGAATATTCGTTGTTTTCTTTTAAATTGGTTTTCTTGTAAAAACAGCCACTGTGAAAAATGGACAAGTGTCAGTAACAAGTAGTAATTAATCGTTGTAAAGAATAGTACCGATCCCGCTACACCTAAATGATCTTACGTTTCCCCACTCTCCAATTTCCGCACTCGTAAGTGGAAAATGCCCAGCTCCGGTCTTTTCCAGAAATACCAAGTGCTCGGATAGTAAATCGAGGTGACTGCCTTCCATTTAAGGATGATTTCTGTGATGTTTTCAATTTCTTTTTCCCCGAAGATGAACGTATAGTTGGTCTCGTCGTTATATTGCATTTTCCTTAATAAACGTAGCGATGGGTAAATTAAAAATGTCATAAAATATGGGCGTTCTGATGAATTCTATTCCTATGTTTCGTTAATAATCCACTCACTTGTTCAGAAATAATATTTTCGAAGAATCTGTCTTCTCTCCGGACAAAATAAAATAAAGCTTTCCGTAATAACCTTTGGTGACTTCAATTGTTATACCGTAGTGATATTCTAACATGAAATACATATACGTGAATTACAATATGTTGCATGTTTTAATTAGAAATACATGCTATTGCTGGAAAATGATACACATGGTATATACTTACTGCAGTGTGGTTTTGATTCTCCGGTAATTAAATAGAATTTCTGATGTTCCGAGCTGCTTTTGTTTTGAAAAGGCAATTTGTTTAATTTGTTTGCATTTGCCGGTAAACCCATTTTATGACAGTTTTCATTTTCTAAACAATTAAAGCATTCGCCGTTCATGTAGCTTTCCCAACTGCTACATGGTACGGCCAGGAAAGGACACTTGTTGTTGATAGATTCAATAAAGTACATGTAGGAAAATCGGTGGTTGCACAGGACGTATTTCTTCAGCCGTTCTGTAGAATATGAAAGTATATTCTTGTTATATTACTTTTAATCATGCAATTACATCGGTATCGCGTGACCTTCTTTGAGTTTGTAATATTACTGACGTGTAATTATTTAATCCACTGAATGTGGGATTCTTAATTCATACGAACCAAGAGTGGTTAAGTCCTCATCCGACTTGAGAACTGTAGCTAGGCTCTGGTCGCATCCCGGTTGAGTTTTCCCGCCGTTGGGATAGAAATCAACATGACCGATCGGCTGGTAATATCCCATACCTAAAACGATTCTGGGAGAATTTAACATACGATCTTTCGAAATCATTTTATGGAAATCGTGTTATTATCGTTCTGACCGATACCTTCGATACTCCTCGAATTAGATCCTGTGTCGGTGTGAATAATATCTACAAAATTGGCATCAGACGAATCAAGACGGACGTCTATAGGCGTGTTTTCAAAATATGGCTTTGCGGGATCTAGTCCTATGATGGAAAATATTAGATGGGCATGAGCATATTTCGAAGCTATATAACCGAGTTTGATTTGCATTTGCTATGGACCTGTAATGCGACCCAATCCTTTAATTTTCTGACCCACGTAACTTGCCACTTGTGCACCGAGGCTGTGCCCGATAAGATGAATGGATTCAGGAGTGACGCTAAAGTTATTCTGAAAAAAAAAATCAAGGATTGTATTCGTTTATAGCAGGTCTCTTCTAAGTTCTCAAATGCTTTCAATTGTGCTTTTTAAGTGATACGGAAAATGTTGGTTAGTCGAGTACAGTTTAGGATTTGAAGAAGGCCCTTGATCCATTTTATCAACAGAAAAGCATGGCCATTCTTGAAATTTTATTAGATTGCATCTATTTCTATACATTGTATTATGTATATGTTCTACTCTTCTTTGAATAGTAAACTTGCCATTAACGTCTGCACGAATCTCGATAAGATGGGGCCCATGATTCGAGCATTAGCCACTGCTTGCGTGTATGGCGGCATTGCTCCATTTCTCCAGTCCACTACAATGACATTGTAGTTGTCGTGATACAGAAGTTCTCTGACCATTGACTAAAAAAATAAAAATTTGGGAAGAAATAACCCCCGGCTCAATTTCTGGGATTTGTATGCAATTTGGTCTACTTGAGAGGCAGCGCGATCTCAAGCTGAACAATTTCAGCATCTGTGGTAGTTAAAGTATGCAGCTTATGTCATGTACATTATATAAACAAAGGTGATGTTATATCTTACTCTGAGCCATGGCTTCATTTTTCGTTCCGTAAAACCATGAATTATGATCTTGGTTTCGCAAGAAGAACAAAATGAAGAATTGAATAGTTCTGAGAAATTATGATGATCGTAGATCTGCGAGAGCAATGAGATGCATTTGGAGGAAATTAATCACTAACATTCATTGGCAAATAGAAATAGGTTACTGATTTGCCATTTTACCTCTTCTGGTATATAATTAGATCTTGTATTCAATTGGAGACTGACATTGATAGTGTCAGGGCTCATTGGAAAAACATTAAATGGTCTGCTGACAGAGTAGAATTCACCCCCTAAACTGTAACATCCAAAATCACCGTAGCATCGAGTCAGAATCACACCTGTCAAATCATAAAAATATTAAAACATGGTGATGGTTAACTTTTACTCCTATGTAATTGTATTGATCAAATTTTTATTTAAAAAAATCACATTTTGATATAAGTTTATTAATGGAAATGTTAAGCAAATTGTTATATAAAAAGACATGAAAAATGAATAATATTTAATGTACCGTACTTTAGGATATTTAAAGGCTTTTTGTTAGGTCGACAGAGTTGTTTAATTATCCTCATAATTTTTTAGATTTTCCAGCTCCACAAGTACATTGTATTTTAAAGTTTCAAAAAGTTATTTAAAATGTTTCAATAAGTTACATGTGTGTGCTTCAAAAGTTAAACATTTGTACATTATTTATCACGTGAGTTTTATTAGGTGACTTCTCTTCATTTTACATATAAAACCTTATTAAGTAACATCTCTACTTACCAAAAAGTTCGAAAAATGCTGAAAACATTTTTAACAAGGAGTGGAACGAAATAATATACTTCTGATGTTTGTTAAACTTATCCCAAATTGTACATGATTTGGTTACCAAACCAAATAAATATACAGTAAAGAAGGCAAAATTAATACTTGAAATGGAACAGCAGTTATTTGTTATCAATTTTGATAGCCTCGGTTTTCCCCCACGAAACTCACATACAGTACATGCACGTAAAATCCAGATGAGATGATATTACTTTACTTCTGAATTTTGACCTTTAAATGAAATTAATACTCTACATTATAAGTATTAAGTTAGCAGATCAATGAAGGTCACTCGGTACATGGTATAATCACTTTGTGGAGAAAAAATCAGTCTAACATTGGCAATATTTGTTACCAATTATTATTTACAAAAGACGAAAAGACGAAAATAAAAACATTTCAATGTCTTATTTTATCCCGACTATTAATAACACATCTTTGGAATGGTTTACAGCGTACTATATCACATTGGTTTCATTTCGACGAATAACCTCCTGTTTAACTTAAGTTTTTTTTTCGTATAAACTAAATCATCTAGATTCTAGACCACGAAAAATAAGCGTAATTATATAATCCACTCTATGACATGACAGACTTTATAAGACTCAATACCATCTGAAACAAGCCTTATACCTGCAATGTTAAGTTTCAAAAGCAATTTTCTCCATAACTTATACAAATAAATTGATTAAAAAAATTGCGCAGTATTCATCCCGTTTTGGTGCATCAAGCTGGCTATTTCATTTCGCCAAATACAGCATAAACTAGCTCATAATTACATAGATTTGAAATTTGGGGTGTCTTTGATTGGACACTAGCAGCTTACTATATATAGCGGCCAATTGATGGTACTACAACCTCTCAAAATCATTTATTTAAAAAATAACTCAAGGAAATACAATTAAAAAATTGCCAGCTAGATGCACCAAAATGTGATAAATATTGAGCAATTTATTTCATTAATTTATTATTATAAGTGATGGACAAAATGGCTTTTGAAAATTTAAAATTACAGGTTACTTCATGACGTAATGAGCCAAAATTTGCAAATTATCCAAATTAGAACAATTTACATGTAAAATGTACTGTTGCCGAAATTACATTTTTAAATTCTTGTTTACAGTGCAATGTTATAAATTACTGAAAATGTATATTGTCTACATGAACTTAGTTTGTATCCAAATTCCAATCATACTGAATACATATGTATTGCAAACTTAGAAAAACAAGATGGCCGACTGCACTGCAGTAGGATTTTGAGGACTGGCCTAGAAAACTTGATTTTTTTCAAGGTAAAAAGACAAATTATGTTCTACATTATTTTCATCGCAGTTATATACATCAAAGAGCCTCGATTGATCGTCTATTAACATTTTGGTCTTGGAAAAAGTGTTAGTTTTGACCCGGGCTTTAGTATTCTATAGGATCCACTGCAAAATTCCGTCCTAAAAATCAACATAAGACAAATAAACAAATGTAGATCATAATAAATAGTACCAAATAGGTTATGATTAAAAAAAATTGCATACATTTCTCCACTTTCCATGTCTTCAATATCGACGTAATCTATTCCCAGCATTGGTTTTCCCAAAAACATTCTGAACAGTTGATTGGTGAGCCCACCAGGAGATTCCAAAATCTGCATTTGAATCCTGGTTAATGGTCCTGCAATATGACTGCTCATTACTGTGACGTATTTCTGGTCAGGTTCAAAGGTTCTTTCCCTAATTGCAAATTAAACACTATTGGTTAGATTCCTGATTAACATGCTAAGGGAATCATAAATTCTAATTTTCATGCACTTACTTTTCGTCGAATTCTTTTAATTCACTTCTTCTTTTATCTCCATTGATTTCTAAAAGCAAGATTCCATTTATAGGGTCGTCATAAAAACGTTTGCTTCTTCTACTTCTTGCAGTTTGTATTGTAACCAGTTGATGGTAAGCTGGAATGACAGTGGCAATTAATGTTTGTTATCATTCACTAAATCATATTGCCAAAAATGTTTTTTTTTTTCTGGTATGGTGTTTTAAACTTACTACAATAAGGTGGATCAGTATTTGTTTTTAAGAAAAACTTTGTTCCAGGGGCACGTTTGTGCTTTTTGTATTCGTCTGCATGAAATCCCATTTTTGCGCACGAAATTCCGGTGTTTCCGCAATTTATGCATTGGCCACTGTTGAAATCATCGTAGCTATTGCACTCGTAACCGATGAACGAACATTTAGCTTCCCCGTTAATAGATTCGGAGAAATACTCATATGCTCGGAGATGACGACAGGCAACCCAATGATTTAGGCCTAAAATATATACTTTTATATTAATATAAAGTCATTTTGTAATTTATACAGACCCTGCAAATTTATTCTTAGCTAATAAAAGTATGATTGATAAAATTTTGATCCCAATATTTACAATAAGATTTTTATTTTGGCGCCAAAATCTGACATCACTGCCAGTTTTTTTCGAAG
The DNA here is from genome assembly GCA_034698905.1 of Xestoiulus laeticollis. Classification (NCBI taxonomy): domain Eukaryota; kingdom Metazoa; phylum Arthropoda; class Diplopoda; order Julida; family Julidae; genus Xestoiulus; species Xestoiulus laeticollis. The sequence continues at coordinate 28,415 of JAQGCC010000035.1, read as the reverse complement.
CCATCTTGGTTTCAATAACTGAAACATGTGCAACTTTATGCTTAAACTATTAACGTGGAATAATGTCATAATTAGAGACTTAGGCCAGAATTCATAGTCGTATAAGTAGTACTTATTTGTTTACTTTTAACACACAAGTAGTGCTTATTCGACGACTATGAATTCCGGCCTTAGAGGCTCAGTCTCATTGATAACAAGCTGATCACAAACAATAAATGCATTTAAAAAACACTTTTTCGCTTTTTTTCTGTCGTTTTCGCCAAAATCTGACAGGAATTCCATTTTTTCGAATGCCATGGTGGCGGCCATCTTTGTTTCGAATGCTAAAGTGGCAGCCATCTTTGTTCCAATTGAAAGCCTATCTAGCAGTGTTGTCAGATTTCGAATTTCATTTTTTTTTTCTTAAACAGGACATTGAAAGCTAATAAACGTGAGAATGAAGAACTAAATTCAAAATTTACCACGGTATAAATTCATATCCTCTCTTTCTAAAGCACCGGTCATTGATTCCTCGCATCCGGGTTGTTTAACTCCACCATTGGGATAAAAATCCACGTGTCCGCTCGGTTTTTGCATCCCAAATGCTAGACAACCCAACAACTGAATAATTAAAAAATTGTTAAGATAATTAAATTGTTATAGAGTAATTAAGTACCTCTGCTTAGCAAAGATGCTCCATCAGTGTGGATGATGTCCACAAATGCAGCATCAGTTGGATCCAGACGCACCACAGGATCCGTGTTTTCAAAATATGGTCCAGCAGGATCTAATCCTGTAGATAATTTTTATTTATTAATACGATGTATTAGATATATTTAAATTTAATTTCAATCTTTTACATTACCACTGATTCTGCCAAGTGTCATTAGCTTTTCTCCCACATATCCTGCAATATGAGCGCCTAAACTGTGCCCAATGATATGGACCATTGAAGGTGGATAATCGTAAAACGCCTGTCATTAAATTTAACATTGTTTGAGCGATTTGTGGCGTTTTGTCAATAATATAAATCCAAACACTCTTACCTCTATTAATTTCAGAAATTGAGCCACAATTGCACCCACTAGTCTCGCATTGGCCACAGCTTGAGTGTATGGTATTTGGGCCCCAAGATACCAATTCACAGCTATCACGTTCAAATCATCGTGAATTAGAAATTCATCTCTCATTGTCTGAAATCAAAGAAATAGTTTTGTATATTCTGTTGCATTTGAGTGGAAAAACTGGAATAGGCAGGGAAATGTGCAAAAGTGGCTTTTACTGAAACTCAACTTAAGAGTTTATACCAATGCAAATGTGATTTCACATAGCTAGTTATTGGTTACCTCAAAAGTCAAAAGATGTTATTAGTTTAAAAAATCACATGTTTTTTTTTTTCAAAATTAAGTCATCAGGATGGTCAGGCATGTTTAAGAGGAGGTATTGTAGAAAAGTGAAAGTTTGTTGACCTACTCACATTAACCCATGGCTGTATTTCTCTCTCCAAAAATCCGTGAATAATGATTTTGGTAGGCATAGAAAAGTTAAAAGGTGTCGTGTTGATGTCACTGACATTGTTTGGATTGAGGATCTGCAAATACATTTAGTACGAACGCATTTGACAAGTTTGATTATATTTAATTTACAATTTACATCACGAATTTATCTGGTTGAGATGAATCTATAAATGTTACCTCTGGGGCATTTGGATTTCTTCTCGTATAAAGGGATAATTTGGTTTTGATATCTTCTGGTGGAAATGGAAATAAATTCACTGGTCGACTTAACGACACAAATTTCCCTCCTAATGAAAAGCAGCCGTAGTCGCCATAACATCGGGTGAGATCTGTAATTTTCAGAATACCTTTTTAGACATTTTTTAAAACAAAAGTTTATAAATGTCAGTATTTTAAATGTGTGCATTTATATTAGTATATTAGCCCTGCAGGGACAATAATTCTATATTGCTAAGACAAATAAAAAGCGGGCAAATGCCTGATTACCTACCTATAATTTACTAAAACATTACCAACGTTTCATTAAAGTATTTTTAAATATATATATACCGTATTTAAAAAAAAAGTTTTTTTGCAAGCCAGAAGTGAAAGTGAAGGTAATGCAGCCTAATGGCATTTTGATGAAGCGCCGTTAGGATATAACCACTGAACACGTGATGTAAATTCCAGCCTGTCAAAAACACAAGACCATGCATGCTTGAGTATAGACGTCACTCATACATACTCTTATGATAAAATGTGTTGTCATTTCCCCCATATTAATGATCCAAACGTCTTTCCAAATTGAAATTTGAACAAAGCATTTGATAGCATATTTTAAAAACCAATAAAGAGAGATATGAAAATTATTTTTGGAATATTTACTTTTTATGTAACAAGTGCATGATGTAATTAACATGTGATATAAATCTATTGACTAGCTTTGAAAACATCGGTCTATCATTGATACATGCATCTAGGTCACGACTAGCTGACTGTGACATATTTCCGAAAATTGGTCTGGGTGGGATGGTTGGTAACGGTTAGTTGACCCGAAAAATTGCAGTTAGAATTATTTTATTTAGCGTCATATTTAAAGGTAAATCCTGTTTCTCTGTTCATTTTTTATTTGGGTTGATGACGGTGGACTATTTATTTGCTTGTATGCACCGGACTTCTTGACCCACTCTTTCAGAATTCAGAAATTGTTAGTAGGTAACTGGGCGGTTTTCGCTGTCAAAAAAATTACTTCTCGCTATATACTTATGCTTACATCAGCAGTTACATCAGTTTAACAGTTCGTTAACTTGGAAAATTGTTCTATGTAGATTTTTTTATATAAATATATGCATGTTATTGAGGTATTTTTTAGTTGTTTTTAAATTCATAGTGTACAACATTTTCCATATAGACCTGCAGTATGAAGTTTTTAATATTTCGTCTCAATTTGTTTCTCTGTATTATTTTATGAAATTTAAATATTTCAATATTGTGCAGAATATTACTAGAATGTTATGAATGCATATGGCATAATCAAGAGTTAATATTATTGGACAAGCTTCTAAGAATATTATTTAAAAATTAGCATTTTAAATGGAATATGCTAGCTTTAGCTATGTTGTCAGTTAAGCCCCTTAATTTCAAACTGAAGACTATTTTTTGCAAGATTTTGTGCAAAATGCCTCCGAAATATTAATGAGTAACTGATACACGGAAGACATTGAAAGTAGGTCACTAAAATTGCTTTTTACGCCATTATTTTATGGGTTCATTGTGTTGTTAGTTAGGTCCCTTTGTCTATTTTAACGGAAAACAACATTTTTTTTACAAGATTTTGTATACAATTTCTATGAAATCGTAATGAGTTTCTGAAATACGGTAGACGTTGAAAGTAGGGCACTTAAATTGCCTCTTTACGTCATTGATTTATAGGTTAATTGTGATGTCGGTTAGGTCCCTATTCAAACTGGAGGTAGCATTTTTTGTACTGTATTTTGTATATTTATTGAGACACGGAAGACATTGAAAATAGGACACGGAAATGTCATCTTGACATCACTGGAATGTGGTTTGGTCAGTTAGGTCCCTTTTCTAGAGCTTAATTCCTCCTCAATTCAGGTTTAATTCCTAGACCCTGTCAATACATCTTGATTAATCGAAATATGTATGAAAAGTTGATAACTATGTACATATTATAGAAATTGGTGAATTATACCGAATTGGAACAATATTTGGATTAATACATTGAATATACTTTTATAATTAATTGATATAAAGCTCATTACCCTCTGGAGAAAGCCCCATATACCTAAAGCTAATGCTAAGTTTTCGAAAGCCATTATCTCCATAACTTATAAAAATAAATTAATGAAAAAATTGCTCAATATTCATCACGTTTAGGTGCATCAAGCTAGCTATTTTTAAAAAATGCATTTCCTCTAGTTATTTTTTAAATTAATGTTTTTTAAGAGGTCGTAGTATCATCATTTGGCCGCTAGGGGGTAGCTAGTGTTCCATCAAAGACACCCCTATTTCAAATATATGCAATTATGAGTTTATGCTGTTGAATATGATTAAATGAAATTGCCAACTTTATACACCAAAACATGATGAATATTAAGCATTTTATTTTTATAATTTATGGAGAAAATGGCTTTTGAAAATTTAACATTGCAGGTTTGCTCCAGAGGGTAATGAGCCTTAAGTCACATAAGTTTGTTTATGTTAGAATATGCCATGACTACTGTCAGTCAGACAACTGCATGGATATTAAAAAATTTTGAGTGACTTACATTGGTCGACTTTTTCCTCAGCTTTTTTGGCGGTGTATTCGAGTAAATTCTCCAAATCCAAGCTTCTGACAAGGGGTAGAAAGATCCACAATAATGCAAAGATGAAACTTTTGGAAAGTTTCCTTGGATTCCTCATTCTTGTTATGCAGTTTTGCAGCATGTGTGCTCGTTTTGTGTTTCCTAGATGGTGTATAGTCAAGTGTGAATTCTGGTACACCTACAGTATATAGCCCCGAGAAATTAGTTGTTTTCCGGGGCGATTAACATTGTCAGTCATTAATCGACGAGTTTTATACTATTATTATGATTCGAGAGAGCTGCCTCTTATGTTCAACTTCAGGAAGTCTTGATGACTAGTATGTCTTGTAAGCAAAAAGATTATGAGGAGACGGTTGGTTCCGCAATGAGGTACATCCCCTCCCTCCTCATCCAGGTGAGGTGGAGGGGAACCAAAGGTACTGGTCGGGAGCAGGGAAAAAGTGTGGTTGACCTCCATGCCCAACAACATCAAGTTCATCATTATAACCATACCGTGAAATGGTGAGAGAAAATGCTACATTTCAAAACCATTCTCACTTGTCAGAGATGAGGCCATATAGCACTAGTTTTATTATGCTGTTATGTTAAAAACTGGAATTTCTATTGATTTAAACTTCCAAAAGATGTGGCCTATTTAATTAAAATGTAAACAAGTTATTAAAATTGGTAGGTTGCAAAAATTTGGTGAGTGGTCACCAAAAACAAGAGCAACCAGTTGATATCTGACTAATAAAAAGCTGCATGGAAATGGGCTCTTGTACAAATAAAGTTAAACTTTTGGAATATATTTGCATTTGGGAGAATTTGCCTCGAAGGCATTCGATTGACTGAAAACAAAAGTAGAAGTTTGACAACTATTTGTAGAAAACTGTCATTTTGTTCCCATGTGAGACATACACAAGTATAAAAGACGGTACAAGTTTAATTAGCTTATAACGATCATCAAGGGACCTAAGAAATTAGATTGTTATATTCAAATTTTGTTGTAGCAGGATTTATGAAAAATAAAACCTAAATGTAATAACAATAATATATTGTACATCTATGCACTTAGAAATACAAATTTAAAATTGATTTACATGTATTTATTAAATGTTTTGACTGAATAAAAAATCGTGCAGAATAGTAATTAATTAATTAAGCAGTTTGGTCCATGTAAATTTGCTAGAAATGAAGGAGAAATCAAAAACTTTTTTTATAAAATAGTGCACTCGTTTATCTAATACTGAAAATAGTTTAAATACATGTATTCATTTATTATATACTTATATTGAGAAAACAATAATTCAATAAGTTTGTATAGTTTTATATACATGTACATGTAGTTAATGCATTTCAAAATTTAAACAAAAGCAGAGAAATATAAATAAAACTTAAATTTAATACAAAATACGAACAAAATAGGACCATTTTTCGTTTCAAAATTGAATCGCTATGTCCGGATTATCTTTATATCTGACATCGTAGTATCCGAATAAAATTACTGTACATAATATAACAAACCAACAGAATGCATTGCTCGGAATCGTTATACCCGGAGTATCACTGTATACAGCATCGTTATAAGAGAATTCCACTGCATTTGCACAATTTTGCAAAGTTTGACAACTATTTGTAGAAATATAGCCATTCTGTTCTATGATAAGCATATAATAATAAATTAGCGTATTATATTTACAAAAATTAAATGAAAAAACATGGTGAAAAAACAGGGTGTCGTTAGAATGTTTTCTTTATCCAAAACCATGAGCAAACAAACAGTTTTTACATGTATCTGGCTGTTAAAAGGCTGCAATAAATACTCAAGTGCCATCTTTAAGTCTGCTTATCAATGGAAATGAGTTCTTGTAACATTTTTGGAATATATTTGAATTTGTTGAATTTGCCTCCAAGGATAGACTACTGTTTCGATTGACTGCAAACAAAACAGGAATTTGACAACTGTTTGTTAAATGTTGTCATTTTGTTCCCATCTCAGTCTTACATCAATTTAGAGGACAGTATTTTGAAAATGTTGCAAAGTTTGCTTTTGCAAAATATACAAGGTTTACAATTGTTTGTAGAAAAACCTGGTTTTGAATAAAATAGATGGCACATTTCCTGTAGTTTTCTTTTAAATATTAATTTTGTGGATATGACGTGCTTCTTGGGAATATTTTTCAAAACTTAGTCATCTACACTGATTTTTTTATCCAATATGCTATACATTTTTTGAAAGTAAAAACTGACACGCTGGGGACGAAGTTATTAGAATATATAGGTTAAAATGCTAATTTTATCATATAATTTTTAATGATAAAAATTCAAACAACGAATTTGTAGTTAAGTTTATGAGCATAAACAGGAAGTTAAATGCCGTAGCTAAAACGTATTAAAAATATAGCATGCAAACTACATTTTTAATATCTTTAACCAAGAAATGTTATTTTTAATCTAGATCCTCTTTATGAGAAAAGGAGGTCACTATTTATTTATTTATTTGAATTTCTGAAAATTTATAAGAAATAGCACGCCATAGGCTAGTTTTTTTTAAATCTAACCTACAAATGATAACTTAAAAAATATCTATTATCGTTTTTTTTCCTTGGAGTAACACCAAATATAATGCGAAAATATATATTTTTTTAGCTAATTGGTTTTTCATTCATTAAGAAAGATTAGGCCATTAACAATGAATTTGAAGTTCAACTTCTGCATACTGATGATAAATGTTAATAAGAAATTCCATACCATTTTTTAAATATTGATAAATAAAGTTTGTAAAGGGGTATTGTTTCTACATCTTCGTAAACTGGTATATTCATAAAAAGTATATTCAAGAAAAAAGGAAATATGCTTAAGGAATAACGCTAGAAGTTTTTTTATTATAAATATTAATAAGGAATAAAGCACCTCTAGTAATAGTTTTCTAAAAACAATTTTGCAAATAATAATTATTTTAATATACAGGGCGGATCAAGAGTCAGTGCCACCGCACTTTTTTTCAAAAATCTAATAGTTCAGAAAATTTTATTAATGCGGTTAAATAGGAAGTATTGTGGGCTTTATCCACTGATGTTATTACATTTTACAAAAAAATGGCCATTTTTTTACGGAAACCCAAATTATAACTTTTTAGCTATAACATTTAGGACATGTCAAATTAGAAAAAGGAAGCTAATGGTCTTTATGTATGAAATAAACTCTTTTCGTCATCATTGGAAATTATTTAAAGTTGTTATAATGCTTATAAGAACAGGGAAACTGCAAAGGGTAGCTACGCTGCAACACAGCTGTGCACTGCACCTAAGCGATTTAAATGTAGTTGCTTATATGAACCAAAATCTTCACTGCAGTGCACCACTGTATTACAGCGTAGCTACCATTTGGAGTTTCCCCTCTATTCTTAAAAAAAACATTGTAACAACTTTAAATAAGTGCCAAAGAAGACGAAAAGAGTGTATTTCATTCGAACAGACTATTATCTGCTTTTTTCTAATTTGACATTTTGTTATAAGTGTTATGGCTAAAAAGTTATAATTTCGGTTTCGTTGAAAAAATGGTCCTGGGTAAAATTTTGGTTCACCCTGAATACTTAAAAAAATCTTGCTTTAACACGATGGTACAATAACTCTTAGATTTTAACTCATACATAAATATACAATTTTGTAGCGCAATGAAAACTAGGCTCGAATCCTCTTTCCCCAATGCATTGAAAAATGGGATTTTAAAATACGGTTACTTACAAGCAAAGAAGGACTTGAGTGAATATGGCAAACTTTCTCACTTGTTGATCGGTCTTATTACTTTCAAACTGTGATATGGATGAACGTTTTGAAAACAATGTGACATGTACTGTTGCAGAAATTACAGTGGTTATAATGAAAGTAAAAAGTACAGGAAACAAGGTTACATAATTACAGAAAAAGAACCTTGTCTTGCATGACATGCATTTTAAGATAAAACATTTACTTTCATGGAAAATTATGAATTTCTCATTCAGGTCTTTTTTCATATGAAATGAGAGTTTATCACTGGAAAGTGTCTTCAAAAGCGCCTTCTTAAATAATTGTTAGAAACAGAGCGGAAAATAACTTCCTTGATACAGAATAAACACGATGAGGATACTCGAGGAAACCGCTAAATCATTTTGTTAAATCCTGGAATTTTCTAAAAGCAACTTCTTAGCAAAATCCAGATAGGGCATTTAATGATATGTCATATTCGCTTTTCATGTATAACATATTTGAAATCAAAAAAAAATATATCCATGACAAGATCAAGCATTATTCTATAAAATCAAACCAGTGCTTTTAAAAATTCAAATTAAAGCCGAGACAGATGTATTCATGGTGGGACAACTTCCTATATATTTAATGATCATGATATTATAGATGATTGTACAAAATGTTGAACATATGTTTGTAATTTATGAAAATTGAACAAGTAAATTTTAAAAAATTACGGATAGTATCAAACGTACGTTACATCCAAAAGCATTTGGCTGGTCCAGTATCGACAAATGAAATATTCCATTATATTGATATCAGATTAAAATATTTTAATGCTTTACAAAAAAATCAGATGTTAAAGGAATGTAGAAAAAAAATCGATTACAAGATTATAGGCCATTAAAGAAGTCGTTCTAGACGAATGTGAGTGCTTCGAAAACTGTCTATGATTTGACGAACTTTTGGATCACTGCCATCGAGGGCCTGCAAATCCACTAAATACGATCCCACTGCATCCAAGCAAATAGTAGTGAACTGCCGCCTGGAAAATAATGTTTTTTTTTAATACTTGGTTCGTAACACAATTAGCGCTAGTTTGGAGGTTAGATATTTACCGTTCGTTGGAAGGAACCGATGAGGGGGACTCCACAAATGTGGAAACAATTTGGCTAAGGACCTTTAACAGATGCAGGGATTTTTTAACGGGAAGCCACTGCTGATCCTGAGAAATGAATTAAATAGCAAGATTATAATCTTTAGCATATACCCAAGCACGCATTTTAAGTCGAAACCTTACCTTAGACTTGTAAAATTTGTTATACATTTCTAAAATTTTGGGTAACGAGATGCCGATTGCATGTAGCGCAGAAAATACCCATTTAGGGTCCAAATTTAAAGTTACGCTTTTCGCTTCTAAGTGTTTGATGAGAAAAGCTAGAAGAAGAAAAAAACTAGCTATAGTTGACTATAGTCTTAAAATTATAGGTACTATCACGTTGGGGAAACTAAGCCATGCTAAGATAAGTTTTTATTTAGTTAACGGAGACTTGAGTGGGCTTGCCGATCTTGCAATATTCTGTATTGTGGCGCCAATGATTATGTTGTAATCGCGCTTCATCTATTAGCTTTAATGGGTATGGGTATGCAGGATAGTCGGTCAAACAGGATTTGGTTAATAAAGCACTAATTTTTGCATCATGAGCACAACTAACGTGTTAAAAACTTACGCAATGGAAAGTATTTCTGCGACGATGAATATAACTTTCCTAAAGATTTTAATTTATTTGATAACGTTAACGCTCTCGTTTCCGGACTAATGCCGAGTGGAATGCTCAGCTCTGAAATTGAAATAAAATTCATTACAATAAAAAGAGGCGAAAGAAATCGATTAACAAGCGGTAATTAAGTTTTCCTTACCTTTGTCTATAATGTTTTGCCATAGAATTTCTATAAGAGCTGGGTCGTGCAAACTTGCACAATGTAAAATGGCCAACTGGCATTCGTGCAATTCAAACGGGTATGCAAATTCTTCATAAAGCTGTCAAAAGGGAAACAAATATTAGACAAACTATTTGAAAACAAAGTGGTCAAACATCCATTTGGAGCAAATATGGTCTTAGTTATCTCACCTGTGTAACGTCTAACAAATCCGAATTCAAACGTGAAACTGCATCTTCGGTTCCCCTTTTGTTTAGTTGTAACAATGCTTCGAGGACTTGCATTTGAATGCGTACAACCTTGATAAAATTTCCAGTGAGCATTACTATTCGGGCAAAACTAAATCGCTTTTACGTGACTAATTTTGGTTAATTGGGACCTACCTCCATTTTCTCTTCCAATTCGTGGAGAAACTCCCCTTCTGTTCTAGAGCCTGGCAATGCTTCGGCTCCTTTGACGCAGACGATGGCTCTCGAAAGATATTCCAATCGCCTCCTGAGGGGAACGTCCGTTCTAAATTGGGGGAAAATACGGAGCGACGCATGAGTTTTAAATAACGTGAAAAAGCATGACCGATGGAAAAATTCCGAGCATACCCGTGTCGCTCGGCTAGCTTGGCAAGAATCTTGGCGGCAGAACTGTAATTATGGTTCCTCTCGTAATATTTCCATAACAGATCTAGCAAGGCTAAATTGTCTGTATATTGGCTAATGGCGCGTTTCAAATATCCCTCCACGTATGGTGATTTTATCTATCCGAAATCGAAATCAACCCATGCGTTGATTAAAGATCTGTACTATAAAAACAATCAGAATTGTAAAAGATTTTTTACTGACTTCTAAAAGCTTATCTTCAAGTTTTTGGTCCAAAAGCCAATTGTATAATGCAACGTGAAACATTTCGTCATCCGATTTAAGGCACAACCGAAGACACTTTTCAAACTGAAAGACAAATTAGAATTAGTTTCGTTCGGTCGTAGACTTGTAAAATAAGGGAATTATGTCGAGTTTACCCATTCGCTAGCATCATCGGAATTAAGGACGTTAGGGTCCATGGGAAGCGGCGGGCCAGGAGATTTTGGCACGCAAGACAGATGAGGATGCTCCGAACCACAAACCATCAAATGCGTTAATGCATCAGTTATGAATTTATAGCATTCCATTCTACAGACGACAACACGGTTAGAATCATTTTATCCGATGTGGGAATCATAGGGAATTTTTCAAAAATATTTTACTACCTATTGCAAAATGCTTCGCATCCTAAATGATCTTCAACAGGTTCCCCATTTCTGAAATAATACAACGCTAGGTTTTGCGGATCGCGTCTAGCCGCCGCTAATAGGCACAAGTCGATTATCCCGTCGTAACAATGAACGGATTGCAGTTGATTGCAGATTATGGGCATGTTAACTTGAGGGACAATGCGCTGGCAAAGCTAAAAATTTCACCTAATTAGATTGAACCTGAATAAATAGCAGGTATCCCAGTCACTTTTAGGGATAAAAATATAGGAATTATAGCTCAGGATGGCAAACACTTTTTCATATTCAATATTTATGACATTTTAGGACTTTTTTAGATTAAATTTTAAGACTTTAAAAGTTTATAAGTGACTTTTTAAATGTATACTATAGAATTTTATTTTTAGTTTGCATCTATACCAAAATAAGGACAAAATTTACTGTGTTTTTAGTGCATTGTTTTTGCAAAGAATGTGCAGTTATAATAACTGGGATACATGTAACTTCAACTTTTGAAACATAATTTTTACAATAATTACGCAATTATTCAGAGGGTATTTAAGAATTTTTTTGGAGTATTTAGGACTTTTAGGGCTTTCTTAGGACTATTAGGACTTTTTTGTGTGGAATATTTAGGACTTTTTTAGGACGTTCAGGACTTGTTTGTCACTGTAGTTATTAAAATACTGTACAAAAGTTAATGAAAATATGGGAAATATAGGACAATTTAAGGAAATATAAAACAATATAGGACGACATTAAAAATATAGGCCGGCTGGGATACCTGAAATAGATACAATGTTAAGGAATTAAATCTATCCTACCTGGATTGCTTCTTTTAACAAGTTCTCTCTCTCGTAACGGTTTTTAGCTTTTTGACTTTGCAACAGTAGTTCGTTTGCCTAAAAGACAAAAATGTAGCTAGTTGCTCGAGCAATATCTCGTAGTTATTTGAGTAGGCTATTGTTGCTTACCTTTGAAAACATGGCATCCTCAGCCTTGTAAATAGTAGGGCAAACGTCTCGAAGCCTTGCACTTAGAGCATCGGTTGCGGCATTGTCTCCAAGGTAGTGATTAATGAGATTGGCAATTAAAACCGAGGCGAGCTATTCGAAAATGGTATGAAATCATTCGATTGATCCATAAAAAATTCATTCGATTTGTTAATAATGGGAATAGGAAGAAAGCAATACCTGCTTTCCAGTTATGATCAAGTCCTTGAAAGTCATTGAACGCAGCTGATTTTGATAATCCTGTAGATGTATCATCAAAAATTAATTTTTACCGAAACACGCATGACATTGTGAGAACAAACGAGGTAAAACCTTTAACGACCTTATGTAAGCTACTAGTGAGGACGTGGAATTGATGCCCGTACAAAATCCGCCAGAGGCCGAGCATTTCGATTGTTCGGTCGATCAACTGTTGGAGGTTAAAAACCGAGGACTTTTCTTGAAGCTGGGCTTCGGCTAACAAAGAAATAAAGATAACTTTATAAGGGTTAAGTCATTTAGGTTGTAAGCAATGAAAATTGCAGTTTTTACAAAACATTGCCAAACAACTTTATCAATATTATAAATTCGAATAAATAAGTACAATGCGAACCATTTAGCTTTAGCTGTAACTGTTGCTGGCTGTCGCCGGAACGCATCAAACTACTGATTCGCTGCTGCAAGTTCTGGGTGGCACTTAAACTAAAAATGCAATAATGAGTTCGAGTTTGAGCCAACTTTTAAATAACCATAAAAATGACAATTTGGAGCAATGGGCCTAGAATAATTTTAACAATCCCTTACCTTTCCATGTTCAAAGGCAAAACGGTGATGCTGTGACGTTTCAAAAACATCCTAAGTCCCTCCAATTTTTCTATGTAGTAACTCAGTTCTTCGCTCGAGAAACTGCTAGCCAGCTACAAGAGATTGTTCAAAATTATAGGCATTGAACAGGTGAAGGTCAGCCAAATTTTCAAAGCTAATAACTTACAAGCACGGTTGTCTCTTGGGGCGTTTTATGCGCTGCTTCAATGACCAGCCTTTCTTCCCATAATTGTCTGGGATTTCAAATTTCAAATGTTATTAGCTAAACTATGTAGAATGGACAAGGTCCGCATTACAAAACACCGCATGCGCGAATAGGTAGTGCCACATAGTGGCAAATAAAAATTGAAAATTTGTAGGGGAGAATAGGTTGCAATATCAAGCAATGAAGATAGATGGTTTCTTCATTAATATTTCAAAAAGTTACTATTTTAAAATTTTGAAAAAATTCACAAAATTATTTTGTACTATTATCTTAAATCTCCCAAAGTTTCATTTTGGTATCAGGATTAGATCGCTAGATATCATTATTTAAAGATTTATTTCTAATGTGGTTTTGTGCTAAAATCGCGTTTCAATCCCCTACAAAAATTGCAACTTACTACCACAAGGGGGCGCTGCAAGTAATCTCGTACGCTCTCCGATTGTAGAAGGTCTACCTTATAATTCGACTGAAATACAAGTAGAGCCCGTTGTGCCTTCCGGAGTACTGCAGCTCTGGTCCTTGCATCCCACCCTGTAGTTCGGCCTGGCTTCTCACGGGGCTAGATGCTACCGATACAGGGAGTTGAGGATATAAGGACTGATGCATGGAAAGTGGTGCTCCGGCTTGATACGGAATGACTGGAGTAGACACTTGCTTTGGTTGAAAGGCTAAAAAAAAATCACATGCTTTTTACTTTATCCCAACATGATTTGAGAAAATTAGATTACAGGCAACTGGCAAAACTCACCAGAGGCAGAAGGGGAAAATGGAGAAAAATTGCCGCTTGTAGAACCCCAAGCTGTATGTCGGTTAACAAGTTAAAATAAACAACACTGCAAAACATTGCTAAAATATCATGAATGTTTAACACGAGCTTACTGTGTTGGTAAACAGGGGTGCTGGCACCCATGTGCGACACCGGATTCGGGAAAGTTTGAGGTAGTCCGAGTTGCGACTCTCCGCCATACATGAAGAAGGCTCGCGTGGCCCAATCGGAAACCTTGAACCGGTGTTACGTACATATTAAAAAAACCTGGCTTTTTCAAGTAAATGGACACATAATTAATGCTCGAAAAAAAAAAAAAAAACCTGGTTATCTTGCACCGATGTGGAGCAAGCCAAAATCAAGCACATGGCGCATGCTTGATCCTCCTGATGTAGCTCGAAAAAAGCACGGACGCCTTCGCTGTCAGGTCCGTTATAATCCAAAAGAAGTTGTTTCAACTGGTCAACTGGCCGCAGCTTAGTGATGATTTGACTTCCCTTTAAGAGCAAACGAAAAAAAAATTACGAAATTTGGACGGAGTCCTGATTTTAAATAGATGCGTTTACAAAATCAATCTTAACGAGACCGAAAAATTTGGGTTAATTTATGAAAGCTCAGATCAGGCATGCTGCGCTTCAGATCTGTAGTACAGCAAAACCTGTAAATAGCGTCCCTCTATATAGCTTGCTACCTGGAAGTAGCGATCCTTCACAGTCGGCACGGATCAACTTTTCAGACCCAGCTGAAGCTGCAAACAGCACTCTTCATCCAAGTAGCGCACCTAATGGTTCGGTCCCAATGGTGTGGACTATTCACAGGTTTCGCTGTACAGAATTGTGTTGGACTGCTAACAGTAAGAAAACATAGAGCAGCATTCCCGTCTTGTTGACCAAACAAGATCCTGTCTACTCGGATTCCGTAACAAGGAAATTATCGGAATGCGGATAAGATAGCAAACGTGAAAAAGCCTAAAAAAATTGCCTGTGCGAGGATTACCTGTGCAGATAAAATAACGAATTTACGAGGTGGGTCTCTGTGCTGAGTTATTATTAAAGGTGGCTGGACGCTCGGAGTAATGACGACATGCATCGAGTGAGGCATTTCGGCAAGTGCCCACGTTTTGCCGTCTGTTTGAATAGTAGTCTGGATGAAAAAAATACAAGTATGAATTGCATCTAGCAGCATTTCATAAATGCCCCACAAGTTTGTCGACAAACAGCGTTGCTCACCTGAGACTCCATTAATTGGTTTTGAAATGGAAAGGAATCATTGCTCAGACACCACAGCATATCAGATTCTTCCGTTTGAGTTGACGTCATTAAAAGCATACCTAAACGCGTGTACAAAACCGACCAGATTTTAAAACCGAGTTTAAAAAAGGCGTAAAAATCGACATTACCGTGTCCAACCTCGTTTATAATACGCCGTGTGCACCTTGCTCGGCCTCAAAGGTGGCGAGACTGCCGAAAAGCCGGTTGGAAGTCTAACGTGCAATAACTGCAAGGTGAAAGGCCGACTCGTAGGGTTGCTTATGTTGACCACCGTAAAATACAAACGAACTCCTGAAAATATTTTTAAGATGTTGAGATCAAGGGATTTGGTCCAACATTCCTTGATGCATTGAAACTTCACTTACCCGTATGAGTAATGGCAACAAGATAAATATGAGAAGATTCTAGCGCTTCTAAGGGAGATATGTGAACGACTGGGAAGAAGTTGGACCGATCTATCGTCCTGAATAATAAAATTAATTAGCTGTGCACGCTTGCAGAACAAGGAGGATAAGTTTGGTGTGAGCGTACCTTGCAATATTTAATGCAGCCTGCACTATGGAATATTGCGACATAGAAGTCACTTTGTTGATGCTGTTGCCATCCGTTCCCAAATCGTAAACCTGAAACAGAAAAAGGGGGGTGAATTTTGGCCCAGGATGAGGTTGGCTTAGTGGTTATGCTTAGATCCTTTAACTCGGGAAACACGGGTTCGAACCCCGGTCGGCTATCCTGGTTGTGGTTTCCCACAACCTCGCTTAATCGCCCATATAGGCAAATGCCGGGATAGTGCCCCAAAAAGCGGCCACGACCGTATACTCTTGCCCTTAAAAAATCTGGCACTTTGCCTCCTGCCACATGGCATATTACATGCTGACTGCAGGGTAACGATTTGAATTTGAATTAAATTGACAATGGCGGCAAATTTGCGGAAAAATTGCTTACCGAAATCGTTCCTTTTTCCGAGCGTGAGTATAAAATCTTTCTCGAATTGTCTATCACGACCTGTTCAATTGCATCTGAAATTTTAATCCAGTAATAAATTAGTACAACGTGTGCTAACTTGAGGATATGAAACAGGAACGTTAGGAAAAGCACGATTACCATCTTCTGAGAAGGCATAACTAAGAAAAGACGGCACTAAAAAGGATAAACTGGTTGTCGAATGATTTATTTTGCGACATCTACGACTGAACCAGCCTTCTTCAGCCTGTAAATGTAAAAGCGATCAGTCACAAAATTTTACGTCAGATTTTTATAATCACGAAATGAGAATTTCATTTTTTTTCACCTGATAAACTAATTCGTATAGACAACCGTCTTTCCCTCCCAAGAAGATCCTTCCGTTTTCGGTCCCAACAATCGTGCTTATGGAAGTGTTGTCGCTCGGAAGCGAAAACAAGGGTTCTGGCAAAAGATGCATTTCGTTGGCTACTCCTGAGTTCGCATCTGAAAATTATGCATCACATTCTTAGTAGTAATATTTGCAAAGCTCGAGCTATTTCTCGATAACGCAAAAAAAAAATCGTACCTTGATACACTTTACTAAAGCTAACTCCGAGAAGAACGATTTCCACTGGCGTCGTAAGGCATAGTAGGTATGTTATGTGAGGCTGAAAAATACCAGGCTTTGGTTTTACTAGTCCTACGCCGAAAATAGTTTCTCCAAGACCGTCAAAATAGGCCAGGTCACCACTGTAATGTTAACAAATGTTGCTAGAGTAAGTTAACTCCAGATGCTTGTTTAATTCATGTAATCATGCCAGTAATTGCTTAGATACCCGTCTTCGTATGTCCAAACAAAAATATTGCTGTCGATTGTTAACCAAGCACGCCCTATCTCTGGAAAGAGGCCCATCATGCAATTTAATTGCATATCTGTAAAGCAGTTAAGAAAAATAAAGTGTCCAACATACGACGCTATTTGTAGTTATTCTGTAGTTAGGGAACGAAACCGGACCTCGGATGTGACTCTCGAACATATAAGACCCACCAAGAGGCCACCTGGGTCAGACTATTTAATTATACCCTGGGAATTCGGTCCTTGACAAATTTATTGTCCAATGATCCAGCTAATATATTCTAGGATCCAGTCATATAAATAGTTGGCAATTCACAGTGTTATGTGTGAAGAGTATGGGCACAATTGTGGTTGTCCTCTATCCATACATAAACACGTACATTAAGGATACGAGCAAATTGTTCTACGAGTTCGGCTGGCAGAGGGATTTTTTTCACAGGTGCTATTTGAGGCAAGGTATCCAAATCTGGTCCAATAGTAGCTAGGTTAGGGTAGTCATAATCGTGTAAGCCACTGACGTCTGGAGCACCTATATACATGGTGGAAATAACATTTTTTATTTTTAAATCAGTAAATTCAAGCTACAATAATGTTGTTTTTTACACTATAGGAACTCTGAACTTTACTAATGAATAAAATTAGTTTAAATTGACATTTTGGAATAATATTTTTGGGAGCATTCATGAAGTTGGGTCCTTAATTGCGAACTGTTTGGTTATGATTAGCAGTGGTGGAATATGCATGCCACATTAATTTTATCCATTACATATAGTGTCAGTATAAAATACACCCAAAATAGAGGCAAACTGTAAATGAGGTCAGCAGATAAAGCACCTTGAGGTGTGATTCTCAGTTGCTCTACCAAATGAGGAAATCTGAAATCCTGTTGCATTTGCCTATCCACGAGCCTCCCAGCTAACTCCAAAGCATCCTGCTGCTGCAAACGGGAGTCGTCCATCGTTCCCATAACTTGAAGTTTAATATTTTGACGATAAGCACTTTTAAAACGAATTATATTTTAAATACTTTATCAAAAAAGGATTTAAGATAGCCCCAAAAGCCGCATGCTCATTTGGCGCCACATTTGTTTGGGCTTGAATACTGGGAAGCTAGGCCAATGATGTACAGCTTTTATTCTTTGCTAGCAACATTCCAATCCCATAACCTCGTTGTTTAATAATAGTTAACGTGTTCGTAAGAATTACACTATTTATTATGTGCAAAATTCGTGATTTTTATTATATTATAAACTTTTTGCAATTGTTTTCAAATTTGTAGCAGATGCATTTTGGGAAAGTTGTTTACAGTGATACAAGACTAACAATCTTGCCCTATAAATTTGCAACCGATCTCAATATTTGGGTTTATTAAAATATAGAAAATATGCGATTCGGTATTTTTCGTTTTAAAGTAAACCTTTATCGAATTACAGATGCTATAAGTTTCATTCCGATCTAGAGGTTTCAAAATTATTGTAAAACAACCTAGATAAAGAAATACAGGAGTAGTTAGCTGATAGCATTGACTTTTTTGCCGCGAAAACTTAATTTCCGGTGACGATATTTTGCAGAACTTCTAAAATTTGCTTCAGAATTCTTTTAAATTATCACAAGGATATATTCTAAAAGCGATATTATATTTAATTCTGTTGAAATCAACAGAGACCATATACAGATTTTCATTATTTTCTCTACATTTATTCATAAAATATTTACAATTTCCAAAATTCTATTTTACAAACAGTATATTACATCTAATTCATATCGCAGCTGCAAAATTTGTTGCAGTCTGTAAGTATTTATTGAATTCAGTCAGGTATAACATCGGGTTCATTTCTGCAGATGACAGATATTCGACGATCTCTCGGTATGTGAAGTCCATTAAAATAGGACAATTTATCTTCTAATATTTCATGTGTGTATTTATACCTTGCGTCTCCCCTTCAATACAATAAAAAAGTGGATTAAGCTTGGCAATTTCAATTATTTTTCACTATATGTATATATTAGTGACATCGAAAAAATCCCATGCTGCCATATATTTACTACATGTACACATTATCAACAAGCAATTTATAACTTACTTCATAACATAGAGCGATCTTTGCTTCAGCAGAATGTCTACATAGGTGTTTTTATCCTTTTCACAGGCAAGGCGCATTACGCTGGTAGACAACAGACTTAATCCAGCAATCGTATCGCCGCAAAACTGGAATTTAAAAGCGAATGAATTAATGTAAGTACTGAAATTTGAATAGCAATTATAATTAAATATTATGTTTATATCATCAAGCGGTTGAAATAAAGGAAGGAGAGCTTCATTTATGATACAACCAGGCGTTTGCATTTAATCGCCTGGTTAATTGCATCGATCATAATGCTTTAATCCTTAAATTCAATTATTATAAAGTGGCATAATCAAAAATAATGATAAAATAAGGTTTTAAAAATAGCCATTTTTCAATAGCTAAAAAATATACATATTTTATTAAATTTAAGATACGTATTACACATAAAAACTTGACAACTGAGAAAGCAAAATATGAAATCATCGGGCAATTATACGTACTCTTACGCTGTCAATGTGAGGTTTTATATATCCTTCTTTGCTGATATCCAGAACATGAACATGCCTCAGTGGTTGTCCCTTCGTCCCCAAAGCCAGATCGCAAACCCTCTGTAAAATGGCTTTATTTGCAACATTCCAGTTGCTCTTCTCGGTTTCTCTATAACCATGAATAGCCTGGAAAAAAATAAAAAAGTTGGCATGTATTGAATATAGCCAGATATATTAATTCTGAACTGTCATATACTCTGTACTGTCATTGGTGATCATTGGGCGAATTACTGACATGTATCGTAGTAATTCGTCCAAGCTTCGAGGGTGTGTCCCTGCATGCATGCATTATACTCACATCATCCCAGTGAGAGAATTCATATCTCATTCGCTTTAAATATGGCTCTAGTTCCTCCAAGAATGAGTTTTCCTCACTCTCACTTAAGAAATCTTCATATATGGTCATATTTTGTGCAATCGTCGTTAGAACTTCCCTGTTGTTACTGTAAAAGTTTTGTGACGCTGTCGCATTGCCAATTTGGTTCTTGTCCTCCTTCTCATGTTGTTTTCCTGGACTTGTTACGACATTTCCATATAAACGAACTGTTTGTCTTAATCTTGACACGAATATCTTGGACAACTGCTTCGCAATGCAATTTATATCAAGTCTGTTCATTTAAAAATAATTAAAAACTTGATTGCAACGTGCAAGGCCCAAACTCACTGTAGCAGACGAATTCATGAAAAAAATCGTCTGGCAGCGTCTGCTAAATGTTATGCATTTGTCAGTTTTCTGACTACTATCAGACTCATCTGTGCTCTCATCAGAAGGAAAATTCAATCATGTCTTTTCAACCTCCTGCAGTTAGACAAGGTAAAAAAATAACGAACATGTGCATATAATTATATATATTTGTTCTCAAATAATGGTAGGATATATTATTCCAATACGTACAACAGAAATCCAAAACAGAAAAATCTTGGAGGAGCTGCAACAGCAGAAGAAGAATCTTTTAATGAAAACGTCTCAGCCACCACCTAGGTAAATATCACTCAATTATGACACTTCAAAGAGCTATATAATGAGTTAACACACCCCTTGTCGAAAATCCCATGGAAAACAATACAATTCTATTGGTCTTATTGGTAATTTATCATTCAATTGACTTTTTATTGATTTGTATTGGATGAATCATTTGACAATTATAAATTAAAGCAGTTAAAACCTAAAGAATACAATAGGATTTTTCTATGATCTTATATTGTCAACAATAGAAACCAATAAGCGAAAAAACAATACAACTTTTGACCAGTACAGGCTATAAGTGTAGAAGTAGAAAAGCTAACTATAGAAATACTAATAGAAAAGCCTATTGTTCGATTCTATTGGTTTGAACTGTCAATAGAATGACAGAAACCAACAAATTTTCTTTATTGTTCTCTATAAAGTTTAATGGCGAGTACCGTAAATACTCGAATAAACCCCAGTTTATATAAAACATTAAGGAATAATGACCTGGAGTTTATTATTTTTATTCCCTCGAAATTGGTACCAATAAATTAAAATTATTACAATACAAAATATTGGGTACATGAATATAAAAATAAAATCTTGATAGTTTTGTATGGAAAGGTGATACAAAATTAACTTTGATTTTTTATAAATTATTTTAGTGCACCATCTGTATCTACAGTTCCTTTGGTATGTATAGTAGATTTTTTTAACATAGTGTTCCTTTTTAAATGGGTTTTATCGCCCGACTAATATTGTAAAATGCTGTTTAGAAACAATGCATGTAAACAATTCAAACCTGCCTTTTTGACTTTGTTTCATGCCAAAAATGGTTCCTTCACACTTTCTTACACTAATGAAGTCTGCAATGGCGTTAGCAGATGCTCACAATGTTCTTTCCGTTAATCAAAGAACTGCTCTCCAGGTGCGTAGAAATGTGCTCAAGATTCTGTCGGAATTTTAACGCCAGGACGAAATTGTTTTAATTTACGAATTTTCACTATAGCACGCGCACGCTCATTCCGTCGGTCATTTCATCACCCAAGACTCGTCCTTCGGTAATCTCATTTTACCAGTTTTGCCTCGTTTGGAAAACATACCCAAATAATTTCGTACATTTGTAATCGAAACCATTTATACAAAAAAAAATTGTAAATAAAACGTTTGTTACATAACTTTACATTGTTTGCAAAAACTTGGAAAAGCTTGTTAATAAGCCGTTATAAAATTAAAATGCACTTGTTGCCAAACGTATACAAAAATACATTTATTTGGTCAGTTTTCAACATGTCCTTTATCGAGAATTCAAACATGTAAGTGCAAATGCATATAACTTAATTAATTAGCGCTTTATTGACAAGTACATTTTTCCTTTTATCATCTGTCTTTCTGGATTGAGCCGTTTTAAGATCTGCGTTATCGTATTGACCAGCTGATCTCTTCCAAGACCTGTCTTCTTGCTTTTAAACTTCTGCAAAAGTTCGGTGGTCGTCATTGGTTTTCTCATTAAATATCTGCGTACCGAATCTTCCGAAATACCATCCCTTGAATGAGTAAAAATAAATTTAGTAACAGGAATACAACACTTCAAGAATGACATGTTTTAAAGATTCCGTGAAGGTGTTCTCACATTGAATGGGAACTGTATGAACCAGACATTCCGGGAGTATCCACTTTGGATCTCTTAGCACTCGGGCCTTCTTTTTCGCTCTCGGGAACGGGACGTTTTAAACCACCTACTAGTAATATACAAAAAGCATTTAAATGTTGAATATTTCGGCATTGGATGCAGCAAAGACTAGTAAAATGGTCTTACTCATTGAATTCTTCTCTACCGCTTTGGTAGGTGTATTGGATCTACTGTTAGAACCAGACTTTGACTGTGCGTTTAGGGCATTTTCCTTTTTGATTTTTCTCTGTTTCTTGTTTTTAATCCTATCCTGTAAAAATCATAAAATAGGCGGTTAGCACTCATAGTGAAAAATATGCAAGCATGTAATTCGGAAGACTTTAGTTCTAACCTGCATGAACATGGCAGACTGAAACGAGGTATCGTTGTCGAAATCGTCTGAATCGGATGTGTCCGAACTGCTGGAACTTGATGCCCCTGTGATTCGTGTTGTCGAACATTATCATTGGTAACATTTAAGCATTCATATTAAGGGTAACTCAGACAACTGAGCAAGTAAAAAATTAGTTTTATGATGTTTGAGCATTGATCTCATGCATGCGCAGTAGTAAATTTAGGTCATGCTCAAATGCCAATCTGAGATGCCTTTTTTTACCTTAACACAAACTTGCATGCTCATAAATCAATCCTATGCACACCGTTTTCCTATGGCAAGTGAAAAAATCCTGAGCACGACCAATGCACCAATCAGGATTCAGAAA
This sequence comes from Xestoiulus laeticollis, assembly GCA_034698905.1. Taxonomy (NCBI): domain Eukaryota; kingdom Metazoa; phylum Arthropoda; class Diplopoda; order Julida; family Julidae; genus Xestoiulus; species Xestoiulus laeticollis. The sequence goes on along the minus strand of JAQGCC010000035.1, from coordinate 5,399 downwards.
AATGTCATATGCTCAGTTGCCAGAATACCCTTATTGTATAAATAGAGAGTTTGAGCAACACGTAAAAACACTTGTCGTTTTCAATTCGTTTTTTCAATAGTCTGCAAAACGTTTGCCAGGCAAATTGTTATCGTGTATGATAGGAGCGTCTGCTTCTCGTACACGTTAACGACTCGCAGGTGTCGATAACGCACCATATTATACGCTGCTCAAACTCCCTAATTAATAACAACGGCATGCTTATTAAACAATGTAATCGCAAGGCCATTAACTCACCTTCTTTCTTTTCCTTTTTCTCCTTCTGAGCTTTCTCCTTTGCCGGCGTCTCGTCTTTCACTTCCGGGGTTTCCTTCTTAGCGTCCGGATTTTCTTCCTCAGATTCTGAATCCTCCATTTTTCGTATGGCTTCTTCGTCTTCCACTCCTTTCATCTCTGCTTTACCTTTTATGTCGACCTCGTCATCGCTGTTGTTTGACGACTCGTCGGTAATGTAATCCACTTCTCTCCCTTCCTCGTCGCCGTCGTCGCTATCTTCCCAAGCTTCGTCGTCAGACTCGTCTTTCTTCTTTTTCTTCTTCGTCGCCTTCTTCTTAGAGGTCTGGTTTTTCTTTCCTTTGTCTTTGTCTTTTAAATAAACATTAGTCGCAGTTGCATATTTCGCAAATCACGAATGTCATAATGTTTTTTTTCTAGATGGACCTACCAGCACGTTGCTTGCTATCTTTGTCGCTACCACCTTCATCCTCGTCCTCGTCTTCGTCGGACGAAATTATCCAGTCGTCCATATCGGATATTTTCTAAATAATTAAGGTGAGTAATGTAGTTCTAATTTGCAAGGACGCATAAAGATCTAAGCTTTGTATAGCTATGAAACACTTACAAAGTCACCGGCTCCCTTTCCTTTCTTTTTCTCCTTTTTTTTGTTTTTCTCTTCGGCTTCTCCCTCGCCCTCTACCTCGTTCTTCAGACGTTTTTTCAACATGATAGAAAAATAGTTGAACACTTTGTCCCGTCTTCCAAATTCTTCTTCCGCTTCTTCGGCATTAAGAGTCTTGTAAGTCTGTATCGGGGTGAAGTCGTACCATTCGCTAATTGGATATGCTTCGAAAGCTCCATCGTTGGCTTGAGTGAACACGTAATAGGAAGCATTCTCGGCAATTCCGCCTTCTCGTATGCCACGATATCTATATCATACATGCGTCAGCCATAAATTCAAACTGGACAAAACAAAAACAAGCCCAACGTGTCAGATTCCAACCTTTTTCCGGATTTTCCTCCAACCCTCAACAGCCACGGTTGGTCGTCCGGATTGTACTTTTTCGATATTATGCCATACTTCTTCTTACGTGCTTCCTCGCGCATATCTCTTCCAAATTCACTTCCCGCACCAAATTTCGGCATTTCTTCTTCTTGTTTGAAATCTTTCAAGTTGTTTTCACGTTCGATTCGAACCTAAGTTTTAAAATAAATAGCACCAACATTTTCAATTAAACATTAATCCTGATATGCATGTTATTCCAAAATACTGTTAATGAAATACTATAAAATTTTCTACTGTATCACTGCTTGTTGATTAGCGATTACAAATTAACGGCCTCCTGAGAATTTTGTCTACAAGAGGGACCTCCACCACCTCTCGAGTGGTCATTGATATGCTGATAGCAAGAATTAAGGATATAATACGGGACATTTTGAAATCCCATTTGTTTTATTGGTTTTTTTTCTCATTATATAATATACATTAAGTACAGGGCAAACATTTCCCCTACTCAGACTTTTCAAACTATTCCAGCAATTTTGAGTTTATTAAACGTGGGGAAAAGTCCATGTGAGCAACTGCCCTATTACCCATTGCTAAACATTTATATATGCCTAATTTGCATGAGCAACCCTAGTATTAACCAAAAATAATTGACCCAAAATTGAGCAGGTCTAGCCTACGTATTCTGGAGCTTTACCTGATTCCAGTCTTCGATATTAACCTTGAGCGATGCATTGAATCGCATGACATGATACCGCTTTTTATCAGGTCTACAAAAAAAAAATTAAATGTAATTAGAATGCAATAGATTGAATAGGTAATTCATCTAGCAAAAGTAATGCACGTTGTCAGGCAACTTACTTTGGGACACGGACAACATATTCTTGCACAGCGGATGTTCCCTACAAAAGAATTTTTAAATAAAGTCAGATATGAAATATTGAGCGTCTAAATGCTCAGTGATAGGTAAACTTAAGCATTAATTAAAAATCGGGGTTGAGTAACCATTAATTACCTGTGCTCCAGACATGATAATTCAAGCAAATTATTTCACATGAACACGAGCCTATCCCACTGTGCCTACTGCCTATATACTGTACCTATAGGCTATAAGTAATTAGCTACAGTGAAAATACCTACACCCAAAAAATAAGTTCTTCCGTTGTAGTACGCATGCGTAAAAGGCGTATGTACTTCAGGAAGAACACATTTCCCAACGTTTGAGTACTACGGAAGTGAAATTTATTTCATAGGTGAAGGTATTTCACGGTAAATTTATTTTACGACTTTTGGCAAAAGCGCCGCAAATGACATGTGAGCGTCTGCATTCTACTCAAATGTCAAAACTGCTCCAAGAAAAGTTTGCAAAGACTCTTGTGCATTTACAATTAATTAATTTAATTAGTATATAATCTACATTTTTAAAATGGCACGAAACTGCGAAAAACAGTATGGACGACTGAACAGGACAATTTTGGCACAAGAAAAGGAAGGCAAGTAAAAGTGGGGATTATATGTTGCTCCACAGTCTACACATTTTTCAAACCAGCTTATAGTGAAATGGGATTTATTAGTCTAGCTAAGCCCTGGTAAAAAAAAACAACAACCAGAGATTCTATGTTTATTATTGTTATTTGGCCCTTGGACATGTCGGAGCAAGACGAACTCACTGTCACTACATTTCCCCACACATAACCTAACCCAAATTGGAAGCAATTAATATGTGGGGAAATGTTAATGTGTGCAATTTTCATGTTATCTAGAGATGAACGCATTGTTATTGAAACTAGCAGTAAAGTTTAAGACGTAACACTTTTGTCGAGATATATAAATATATTGTCAATTATATTAGGTCATTATTTAATTTTGATTTTTTTTTCCGAAATAGAGTTTGAGAAGAAACACCCAAAGCGGCCACATTTGGTATGTTCAAATATGTTATCAAATCCTAAATTTATTAATAGAATGCTGATAAATTGCAATATGCCTTTCTGAGACCTGATATTGCATGATATAGGCTAGCTTGCACACTGCGGATGAGATAAAATGTTGGCTTCCAAGTATTAAAAGAGAATTGGATTTTAATTTAAAGGTAATTTGTTCTAATGTTTTGGTTTTAATGTAACCACGGTTACATCTCGATTAAAATGCTTAAAAACTAATTTTTCAGCAATCGCAAGTCATTTGCTATCCAGATAGAAAAATATCCGAACTTCGAAGTACCGTGGTGCAACTAGAGAAAGATTATAAAAGATTTGTACGTAAAATGAAGCAGCTGGATCCATCTATTAAACATGTTCCTTGGACAGATCGGCCGTACGAACCGAAACGGGCAAAAGTCGAAGATAAACAAGGTGATATCACTGAAGTTGTTTCTCTGAAATTTGTCATATTTCCACGCTACAATTGAATAATAATTTTACGAATAACATATTCCAAGATTTAATTAATGTTTGTTTATTTACAGATTTCAGCAGTGAAAAGAAAGCATTAATTTTTGACGAGCAGTCTTCTATAAGTACGCCGATATTGGACCAGATAAAACCAAGAAAAATTGCTAATCAACTTGTGGTGGATTCCAGTTTAACATTGCAAGATTTGCCTTTGGATTTTAAAGTTATGCCTGAGAGATTAGAAACTACCAGCCATGATAAAGTTAAAACGGAAACGAGACCTAGAGGTAAATATGAGACATGTATTGTAAATGAAAAAGGGGCGCATAATACTGAACAGACATTGAAGAAAATATTTGGGTTAATTCCCACTGAATTCAAAGATAAGAAAACCAGTACTGCTAACAAAAATCCAACGACATTGAATTTGGTAGGCTATATTAAAGATAGCGATTCTTCAGAACAAAGTGATTAAGTATCGTTTTATCGTGTAACAGCCCCTACTCTATTGGGCAGTAGAACTGCACTTTAGCCGGCTGTCTCAAATTACAGCCTCAAATACAGGCCTCATTTGTTGTATCGAACATTGGGTGAAGCAAAATTATTAAATGCCAAGTTAAAACCTTTATTTTGTTTCCACAAAATACGTCATTAAAGTTTGGGTGGGGCTGTTACACGAGTAAATACGACATGTTAATTTGATCTACATGACTTGTGGCCCACAGCTAAAAGGGGTGCAATCCCCTACTGTAAATAATCATACAAATACATCATGAATTGCTCAAAATAAATGTAATTGCCGGGAATTTTTCAATTAGAGTGTTTAGATTTTGTTTTTCAATGTATTGACTTATGGTTAACTTCCTTAGCATTTGCTTGCTTTCGGCTAATGTTCTAATCGCCTCAAGATTCACGCCACATTTCGAAATGTTTAGATCCCGCAAGTCTTTAAAATTTTTGGAAATTAAATACAAGGTGTATTCTGTAATGAACGTCAGTTTCCCCAGATCTAAGCTTTCGAGATTCGGCAAGTGTCCGTCCAAATATCGAATTGCCCTGTCATGTACCGTCACACATCCGTTCAAGCGTAAAACTTGCAGCTTTTCTAATTTGGCAATTTCAGCAAATGTGCCTACGTCCAGTCCCTTTGACTCCGATAAATCCAATTCTCTCAGACTCTGCGCCAGTTTCAATTTGGATATTTCGGAAAAGAACATCCTCGCAGAGGTAAAGTGACAATCCCGAATTTGCAACCGCGTTAAGTTATCGGGAAAACTCGACAACTGAATAGCTTGCGGAACGTAGTTTTCCGACAAACCCAACGTTTGCAAATTTGGGCAATGCACATTCAGAAGGCGGAGGAATTTGTTTGTGAGAATGCACTTAACATGCCCAGGTTTCCCTCTGTAATATTGCAGATAGCCCCGCAATTTCAAAGAACGCATATCAATCGGAAAATGACGTCGAAGTAGTGCGTACAACACTTGTACGTTTATTATGCATGGAGAAACTTCCACGTCTTTCCATAAACTGCGGTCACCGGCAAGTCGTCGAAAGCGACGGCACACTCTGTCCAAAAAGAAAAGATTCGTTACAAAGTTTTTTATTTAATTTTATAAACCGATAGGAACAAATAGAATGTACGAGGCCCTAGCATAAATATTCTATTACAGTGCCCGCCGCTTATAAGGATCACGTTGGGGCCGAGCATTTTGATCCTTATATAAGGCGGATCCATATATCCG